>JZKD02S1672679.1:1223784-1238506 GCA_000966675.3 Picea glauca | reverse complement strand
GGAGGTTAGGGAAGAAAATAATATATTGAATTAACCATTAAAATGAAGTAAACAGATTAACATAATAATAATTAAACAAGTCATAATTAAAATTAGAAAGTTCATTAAAATGGATAATATGACATAATTATTAAAGGTAACGGGAGAAATTTATTGAAGATGATAAAAGGCGTGACTAGGATAAAGGAAAATAAATGAATAAAGAAATATAGTAATAAAACTATTAGGGAAGAAATAAATTAGACATTAAGGGGTAGAGAATAAAATAAAATAAAGAGGTAGTTATAAAAGAGAGATAATTAAATCGGGCATATGAGATAATTAAAGGGTAGAAAGGTGTGATGAGGCTAAAGGGAAATATATATAGGAACATACATTGAGGAGGTATAATTAGATGTTAGGTAAAGAAAAAGAAGTGGGCGGGCAAGGATCACGATAAACAGACGTATGATGTTTAACTAGAAGAAGATTGATGGTCAAGGTGATGAATGGTGGGTGTCTAAGATTCACTAAGTTTGTAGCCATTTTTGCGATTGAAATTATTAAGATGTTTTTCAATTTCCAAAGTTTCTTGAATGAGGTGAGAGGAGTAATGAGGGGCAGAGGCCAAGATTTTAGTTTGCTCAAAGAAAATAAAATGTTTGTATTTAAAAGAGTGTCTCTTCAATGTTCTTTTAGCTTGATGATTTTACTTCTCAATGTGACAACTTCTTCTTCAAGCTTCTCAACCTCTTCTTCTTTATTTAATATCTGAGACTTCATGAATTATTATGTTCTCTTCGCTTCTTCAAGATGATTTTTTAATGTGATTATTGCTTCTTCAAGTACTTTCTCTTCTTGACCAAACTCTGACTCAATATGGTTTAGATCGTTAGTTATTTTCTTAAGATAGTCTGTCAATATCTTATCTCTCATTTCTACTTCTTCCTTCTGTGTTGTTATGTTGTCTTCCAAACAGTTCTTTTGATATTCAATATTTTCGTCGATCTTTCTGGCTTCTTCGAGATGAGTTCTTAAGTTCTCAATGACCTGTTGGATTCTTAAAAAATGTGAACACTTTCCTTTTTTTTCATCAATTCTTTCTTGAGAGACTTATTTACTTCTCTTAGTTCATCTAAATCACTAATCAATTCTGCTTCATAATTATCTTCCATTTCAATTATTTTTTCTGTCTCATTTTCTTCATGGCATTCTATTTCAAGATGTCCATGTTTTCACAATTAAAACAAAACAACATACCTCTGGTGATTATGTAATCTTCATATTATGAATCTGTTTGACATGGTGAACATAATTCATCTTGATATGTATATGCATCTTCTTTGGAATTTTCTGAATCTATGATGGGTGAAGAATATATGTCATGTAACTTATCCCAAATTTATTTGGCTAATGAACATTTACCAACCTTTTCTCTTACCGGATTAGGTAATCCTTCCCATATGAAATCCATTGCTATTTTTTTATTCTTCTTCAATTCCTTCTTGGCTACAGTCTTTTCCCTTTTTGAACTATCATATCCTATAACAAATGATAGCCAAACAAATGATAGCCAAACATAGTGTCCCTATTCCTATAAAAATACTTTTGTCCTTCTACTCCACATCTCATAGTTTAAACCATTCTGACCATTAAAAAGTGGTACTCCATTCTTAGAATAATTCATGATCTCCTTCCAGTGGTTAAACTATTTCCTGAAGGAACCTGGTCTGATACCAATTGTTGGATTACTGAGAGGGGGGGTGAATCCGTAATAGAGCAATTTGATCTTTTTTCACCATAAAATGCAAGTGTTATATCAATGTAGAATTATCATCCAATAGTTGTAGAGTAAATAAACAATGAAAAAATGAGCAATCACACACATACACAGTACACCAATAATGAGCAATCACACACATAAACAATGAAATTATGATGTACTGTGTATCTTATGTGATATTATTGATGTGATACTTCTTATGATTATACTTATTATGATATAATGAATGATAGTGATAAATTGATGAGAAATTTTGAAGAATATATATTGTGGCTAAAAGTAATAAAAGTGTTGATGTTGATTCACTCCCCCCCCCCTCTTAGTATTCCAATAGAAGACACAAATGAAAGAAAAATAAAGAGTCTAGAGATAGAAAAAAAAATAATTTCATGATATAAAGAGGAAGGGAGGAGTCCAAAAGAGGAAATGTCCCAGGGGAAGTGACTAATAAATGTTATAAATGAAATTTCTACCTCATTAGGAAAAGGGGGCTAGATAACCCAAAATTGGGTCTTGCATATTTTTATTAAGGTTGAGGACAATTATGAAGGATTTTGGTTTTTAATTGTATCTTAGTCTAAGGAATTTCTTCTAAAGGATGAATATAAGGAAGATTTTATTCATGGTATATTCATGCAATAGTTCATTGATGTTGATTGGTTGTTTTTTGTAGGTGTCAATGATTTGTCATTTATGTCTTTTTTTTTGTAGGAAATAATTATGAATGGATTATGAATTCTATTGCAGAGATATATTCAATGTTAGATATATGCATATGGATGTGCTAGTATGGTTTCTTATTGAGAAATGTGAATTATTTTTATTTCTATAAGTAAAACTATATTCTTGCAATTGATTTTTGTTACTTTTAGATTATGAGTAGTTAGAGGCTCGAATAGGACTGCATTTGCATGGTAGATTATGATTGCATTTAGGAATTAGATTATATTAAATGAGAAAGTATATCTTTGGAGAGTAATCCATTTAGTTAGAGGAAATCAGTCCCACATACTAGTGTATATTTCCATACCAATCGAGAGAACGTATGATTGGGACCTACCATCGGGAAATCCTCCCTCATGTTGGCATGGGAAAATTTTCCCACACCAACAAAATGGTGCTAGAAGGAGGGCCATATGTCAATAAAATGACCGTGTGGACTCTTTATTGTTAATTATTTTTAATTATTAATGTCTCATTCCCAAATCCCTATATGGAGATGTATTTCTACTTTTGTACATTGTACCACTCCTAAAAACATAATTAATCTCTTATCAAAAATTAAATTTGATGGTGAGGGAGAGACATTTTCATCTGAACATATCTTTCAGTTCATTTTGAAATTTTTTTCTCATAAAATTACCCATAAAGGTGTCATATCCAGGTTGTTCACTCTTACTTTCTAAGGTCAAGTTAAAATATAGTGTGAGACTTTCCTAGCCGCCTCTATTTACACATGGGAATAATTTTCACGTGAATTTGGCATGATTTTCAGAATTCTAATTTTGATTAATTGTGTAAATAAATGTTAGAGCTTAGGAAATAAAAAAATGAATCTTCAGAAGATTTTTCTTTAGGGTTTATGCATCTTTGCTATAGATTTCATTTGGATAATATTCCCTCTTTTAGCGAATGACTTCCATATCTAATTTATCTTGTCGATGAACAAGATTACTGAGTGATTGATGAATATGAATCATGTGTTGATATTATATTACATTGTGATTTAGATGCACATGAAAATCACGAGGATACAAACGTTGTGGTTGAACATCTTATGATGGTATGTTTCTTCACTTTCTATAATATGGATCAGGGAGAAAATGAAATTTCATAAGTGCATGTGACCTATGATCATCCTACTTCACTTACGTTTCCTCTTGATGAGGAAACCTCTTGTGAAGAGAATTCAATTCTAGTCATTTATGAGATTAAAGAACAACAACAAGAGGAAATTCCTCCTGATAATGAGACACTTCGAAGTCATCCAATGGTTATGTCAGGATCTCATTATTATATTATATATTCATCATCAAAGGAAATAGATAAGGAAACCTTCTACAGAATTGAAGAAAGTTGTCATGTGCCTGAAAATACGACAACCATATTAGAAATATAGATGATTGAGTATAACCTTTTTGTTCATGATTGTGTTTTGGAATAGTCTTATCTTAGTATGACTGAGGAAATTAAAAAATAACTTCTCGATGTTTCCATCATAGATCATTCTATTTATTGTCTTCCTACGATGATTCTTAAACCCTCCTACTTTGAAAGTTCTTATGATTTTCTCTCATCTTTATATACTAACAATGAACATGAATGTGTTTGGGATAATGTTTTATGTTAATACTTCCCAGTAGAGAAAAATAAGAATGTTGTCTAGTTAACTAAAAATAAAAATATGGACACTCAAGACCCGACAATTAAACACTCTACATATTGATCAAAAGATGAGAATATTGTTAAGGAAGAAGGTTTTGATTGTGAAATAATTCCTAGTGTGGATATTATCGATTCAAAATTAAAACCAATCATGAATGTGAGTAAGGAAGAAGATATAGAAAATTTTCCTTTTTCAAGAGAGGCGTTTCATTTTCTTACTTCTTCTACTTATTATTTTTTGTATCATGATATATTTTATGGTTTGATCATATAGGAAGTCACCCATAATCATATCCAAATAAATTATGTAGGGCCAAACCCTTATGTGGTAATTTACATAGAAAGGATGAAACCTCTTCTTGTGGACTTATTATTTTTTTTCCTTATCAACCTTTTACATGGGATGGAGGAATTGTTGTAACAAACACATATTACATTGTGTCTTCTTGACTAAATTTGGGAATACATTCCCAAACTTGGTGAGAAAGTTACATGATATTCTTAGGCTAGAGGAAAATACTCCAGTGACTAAGTGGTAGGTGTTAAAAACCATCATTAAGTACTAGTTATACCTTATTAGGTATGAATATAACTAGTGGGTCCATTAGCACTGCTTCCGATACTATCAAGGAGGGAGTGTGCAAGAGAACACACCAAGTTCAATAGAAATTCCATTATGTTGATTATATCTTCCAAGAATCCATATGTGCTCCTCAAGTACCTAGGAGGTCTAGACAATCATTTAAGGAGAATATATTCTATTCAAACATAATATAGTTGACAAGACATGCATGAAAGCATAATATCTAGATAATATGGGTAATAATAAAGGGAAACCAAGTGGATCCAAATTGAAACACCACCAAAATTCTTCCAAGGAGGGAAATAAGAATTGGAAGGAAAGGAAAAGAAGAAAATAGCCACTACACATCAATGAAAGAACCCAAAAAACCACTATAACCATTGTAATATTGATGGTCACATTGAAGATAAGTGTTGGAAGTTACATATTGAGTTGAAACCAAAGAATTTCAATAAGGATTACAAGAAAAAAGAACATGCTAGCCATGTATTCAAGCAACCAGGTAGAGAGCATCTCATATTTAGAATAAATTATTGTTTGTACTGCAATGTAGAAGGATGTGAATATTAGTAGCCTCCATCCCAAAGAAGATAAACAGATGAGTAAATTATTTCATGTTAAGATCTAGGTTAATATGACAAAGGTGGATGTTTTATTTGATTCTAATTCATATTATAACCTCATAGAAAAATATATAGTTAGCAAGATCAAATTGGAAATTCATGACCATCCTCACCCATATCCATTTGGATGAGTGAATAAGGATGTAGATCTTTGGATCACTAAAAAATGTAAGACACAAATTTATATAATTGAAAACTATATTAATGAAGTGGAGGTAGATGTATTTCCACTTGATGTGTGTGGTGTAGTGTTTCGAAGCCTCTAGATGTACATGGAGGATGCAATTTTTATGGAGAGAGAAAACTAGTTTTTCTTGATCAAGGATGGGAATTCCTTCATCATCAATGCACACAAAGGAAAATACAAGATCTCTTTGGTAAGTGATAACCAAGCCAAGAAATTTATCAATTCAAGTAGGAAGTTTCTATTACTCTTCTTAGGAGTGAATAAAGTAGGAGATGAATTGGTAAAAGTAAAGTAATCTCTAGAGGGATGTACTAAAGAGAAGAAAAATCAGTTGGATGAGATTTTTTAGGAATACAAATAATTTTTATAAGAACCTAAAGGGATACCACCCAAGAAAGGAGAATGAGACTCAATGTTTTCTTGAATTCCCATGGACAAATATTAGGTTGTACAAACAATCCATCTTAGAAGTAGATGGAGTAAGAAACAACTACAAAAATATTGGATAATGGATTAATTTGAACAATTACTTAACCTTTTAGGACAAATGTAATCATAGTAACCAATACTATTCAAACTTCAAGAATGTGTATCAACTACATAGCTTTTAATAACATCATTGTTAAGAATTGACACCCTCTTCCCATGATCAATCACTTCATAGATCAGTTGCAATGTGTTAAGTACTTCAAATTTTAGATCTCAAATTGGGATACCACTAGGTATGAGTTAAAGAAAAATATACTTTTAATACTACCATAAAGAAAAGGCAAGGTCTATATGAATGGTTGGTAATTCCTTTCAATTTATGTAATGCACCAACTACATTTATGTGTTTGATAAATGATGTATTGCATCCCTTAATAAATTCATTTGTAATAGTGTACTTAGATAATATATTGGTTTATATCTCTACCCAAGAAGAGCATATCTCACATCTCATGTAGGTGTTAGAGACTCTAAAAAGGAATCAACTCCTAGCAAACCTTAAGATATGTGAATTTTCTTAGAAATCATTGGTGTATTTGGGGTATGTGATTGGTGGAGGATAAATCAAGATAGACCCTGTGAATATGGAAGCCATAATCAAGTGGAAAAATAATACTAACGATGATGAGGTTAGTATATTTATTAGGTTATCATAGTAAATATTTTTTCACAGAAATTTAAAGAATTATTTTCAGCTATGGCTTCAACACTCTATGCCATAACAACTAGTGGCAGGAGTTTCCAGTGGGGAAATAATCATCAATTTTTTTTTGAAGAGTTGAAATGAAAGATAAGTGAATAAGTAGTTATTTCATTTCTCAATTTGAAGAAGCATATAGAAATGGATATAATATGGGATTGGTCTTGATGAAGGGAGATAAGTTGATACTTTATCACTTTTAAATTTTCCATGGAAAAGACTTGAACTACCATACATATGACAAGTAACTCTATGTTATGGTTCAATATGTTAAGAAATATAAGCATTACTTGATGGGAAAGGAGACCACCATCCAAACTGATCACCATCCACTGCAATATTTTCAAGCAAAAGTAAGCTTCAACAAACTAGACACTACAAGTGGATGGGTTTTTTACAAAAAACAAAACATCTAATAATCAAATATAAGAAGGGAAGAAATAATAAGTTGGAAGATATCATTTTAAGGCCACTCAAATCCAAGATAAAAACTTTGGGAACTCTTATGAACATGTATCTTTTCACCCATGATGCATACAAAGAGACACACACAAAATATGAGGATAGTAAAAAGATGTTTTAGTAGGTGCAAGAGAAATTTTGTGTAGAAGAAGGTGACAATAAGGATGTCTATCATCTCTAGGATGGGTTTCTCTACAAGATAGATAAGCTCTATGTTATTAATTTTAAATATTGTAGTGTATTGAAGATGATTTCAGCTATAAAGTTGTAGGGTATTTTGGTGTCAGAAGATAGTTGTGGACTTACATGGGAATTTGTATTGGCTCATAATGCAAGAATATGTAGCTAGATTTATTAGAGTATACATACTTTTCTATACCAATAAACCCAATAATATAAATAAAGGTTTATACCATCCCTTACCTATACCTACTAGGCCATGGGAGAGCATCTCAATTGATTTCATGGGTGGTTTTCTAAGAACAAGAAAGGGACATGACTATATGTTTATGGTAGTTGATAGGTTTAACAAGATGTTAATTCTCATTCCCTGTAACAATACCATCAAGGGACAAGTTGCAACAAATATGTTTTTTGAAAATGTCTAGGTGCACTTTGGGATACCAAGGAGCATCATCTTAAATAGAGATACCATATTTTTCAATGAATTTTGGACTACACTTTGGGAGAACATGGATTTCAATTTGAATATATATACAAATTTCTATTCATAGACAAATGGGAAGATAGAAGTAGTGAACAAGACATTGGTTTTTCTTTTGAGGATTTATAATAAAAAACATCCAAGGACCTGGGATGAAAATTTTATTTATATTTAACACTCTTATAACAGAGCAATCCATATATCTAATAATAATTCCCATTTTGAAACTTTCTTGTAGTAGACCGTAATAGAATATATATGTAGTTCTAGGGGATGGAAAGCGTTCTACTTTAACTTATCCAAAGTTTTTAGATTCATTTGACTAGGAGAATGGAGAGTTTCGAGAGACTATTTTGGGCATTTTCTACCTTCACCCTTAGATGTAATATATGGATAGAAAGGAGGAGTGAGGGAAGACACCACATGAGAATCATTAAAGGATTAAAATTTTATTGATAAGACCAGATAGATCCATTTCCAAGTACATGAGACATTGAAGAATTCATGGGAAAAGTACAAGGTCCAATATGATCAACAAAAAATTAAGAAAACATTCAAAGTGGGAGATAGAGTTTGGTTTAATATAAAAAAATAAAAGCTATATGGTCCTAGTAAGAAGATCAAGGCTCTGCAGTATGGTCCTTCTTATGTGTTGGAGAAGGTGGGTGATACTTCCTATAGAATCAATCTACCACTATATATGTGCATTTACTTAGTAGTGACTGTGTAAAATCTAAAACTCTACAAGATTTCCATATTATACTAGGAAACTAATGAGAAATCCTTACGTACCATAGAGGAATTAGTTACAACATATTAGATAGACCTAGTAGAAGATATAGTTTATAGAAGAAGTCCAAAAAAACCAATCAAGGGAAACATGAACTATAGTAAGGTAGATTGAAAGGAAAACTTCTAGGAAAGGCTAAATGGTACTCCAAGGTGAAGGTAGAGGAAAACATTTCTTACCTCCTTTAGTAAAATATGTTTTGGAACAAAATCCCCCCTAAATGGGGAGTGTTTATTTGTTTGAGTCACTTGGGTGAGAAAAAACAACCTTTGAGTGTAGCTAGGCTATAAGCTACACCACGATCAAATGTTAAAATTAGTCCATACATATAAACACCATTTAAAATACATAAACAAAGGGAAATAAATTAACAAAGAACATGGGAATTATATTAACAATAGAAATGAAAGAAAAATTGATTATATACCAATGGAAAGACCATGTTGTTATATTGTAGAGGAATGGACGATGCAAGTGGGTTCTCCTTTCCTCCTTGGGAGGGTCCTTTTGTGTTCCTTGGAGTCTCTTTTCTCTCTCTCTTGGAAAAATAAGTGTGCAATAACTCTCCAAATGGAATAGGTCAATGAACAATCTTTGGGATATGGATGCACCAAATGATAGATTGAGAATATGGTTCTCAAGGATCGTTCAAGCAACGTGACCTTGCATTAACTTAATTTTTTGAAATTTTGGTCCATGTCTTCTTATTATAGGAATTATCCAAGATTCATAATGGCTAGATCCAAGTGTGAAATTGTGCCACTTGGATGTGATTATCTATTACTTGAAGAGACATGGAAACACTAAGGTAATAGCTTTCAATTTGCATGGATATCAATAATGCTTGGTACCTCAACTCATGAGTACTCTTGATGGGATTTTTACATTAACTGCACCCAATGTGGTTGAGATTTCACTTTGAGTGGATCTGCATGACTTTCAAGGGAAAAAAACACACAGAACCGTGCATATCATGTGAAATTCAAACTGAAAAGTCACACAGATGCATAAAAAACCCACTTTATATAATTTTGGTGCTTTATTGAGTATAATGTATTATTGCCATGAATTAGAATTTTGTTCTATTGCATCAATGACCCTTCTAGTGATCAACAATATATCTCCATGAGAATTGTTTTAGTGATAATAGATTCCCCCCAATGTGTGAGGTTAGGAGAAAACATATTAACAAAATACATCATTGTTTTCTTTTACTTATAGACTTATTCTCTATAAAGAGAGATATCGTTGTAACATACCCCTTTCCCAGGCACCTCAAAAATTTTCAAATTTTATTGATTCTAAATTTATGATATGATTCTTTTATAATCAAGAAACATGCATGTAGAAAAACAAATCATGCAATTATAAAAAACATGTTAATTAATTATACTAAAATTCCAAATGTATCTTATAACAACAACAAGAATGTTATAAACTCAACACAAAGATAATTACATATCAAAAATATAGTTTACAAAAAATAGAGAACTTATATTTAAATTGTAACATCCCCAACTCTGCTCTAGGCCATGTCACGTCAAATTTTAACCTTTGATACCACTTAGTAACATACCCAAACTCCTAGTTGAGTATTTTTATCACCTTGTAAATTATCCACTACCAAAAACTTGCTAAATAAGGTTTCAATATCAATTCTATCTTCTACAGAAGAAACTCATTGAAACCAATAGCGCTCACAACTGGCCTTGTGCTACGCATAGCTATAGTTTTCTAGTGTGCACAAAATGGTCTCATGTCATGCATGCCAACCATGTCTTATAAATTCTACATGCATAACCTTCATTGTGTCGGCCATGTCAAATTTCCCTCAACACTCACAACATTTCTATATTTGTGCTATAACTCATGCAATTACTATTGAAGTTACTTAATAGATAGTGACTATAACTGCAGAAAGAACTCATAATACAAATATGTGTGCAACCATTCTTGTGTCACATATACATTCTATCCCATTTACACACGTGGACTGATTCCCTTGAAAGTGCGACAAATTTGATCCTCTCCTTAGAATCTCATGTCCATTACTGTGGAATTAATCAATAGGAAATACTTCATAGTTTCCATGCTCTACATATGCAACGGTTATGAGAAACTAATAATACATGCACAACCCAGCATAATTATGTACGAGTTCCATAAAGAAAAATATCATAAGAATTCACATGTTAAATAGTATATAATCACACATAAATTAGCATGGTCCATGCCCTGCATATACATCAAACATGCAATTCTACAACATATATATTCCATGCACATATATATATAAATACAATTGTAACACATAATATATATATCATGTATATGCACATTAGTCAGAGAATAATACACATAAGAAGACACTTGTCTTTTGTTGTAATCCACCAACTACATGCATACCTTAGATGTTCTTCCCATCCATAGACTCTACTGCTCATAAACTCTCAAATGCAAGTCATCCACGATTTGGGGCTTAAAATCCACCAAGGAAAAGGATTCCTAATCCAAGATAAGGTCTATCAAAAGTAAAAACACTCAAACAAAGGTGCCAACCTCAGAAAAAACCTATAGTCCCTCATTCCCCACATGCATATCCCACCCCAGGAAGTGTGCCCCTTCTTTGCTCAACAATGCTTTAGCTGCCCCACTTCCCTTCCAAGGCTTCAACAATAGTCTAGACAAGAAAGCCCTGTAACTACAACTAGCACTACTACATATGGGCAGATTATTCCATGAAATTTTTCCACGGTTCCATTATTTTCATGTTTTTTTTTTTAAATTGGGCGGGATTTTCATCGCTATTTCCATGAAAGTTGGTCTCAATACTGACGATTATTTCCTACCTCAAAAAACATCTGCTAACACACATGGCTTGCAATGACTGGTTGACTTTTTGTGGGTCAACTCATGCATTATCGTCGCTATATCGACGATAATCGATCTATATATACCTGACTTTAAGAGACTTTGCGACACATTTTCTATAGTTGTGACATTGTTCGTGGATTTTGTTTGAGTTGTTTATTTTTTCTGTCACCCACTGGTTGAAAAAATCCAATTCTCGATCTACATAGCTCAGATTTTGAACTTGCAAGGTTAGTATGTTTTTTTATTTATTTATTTACATATACTCATTTAACTTGTAAATTTTTTTTCAAATGAAATTTCATGTAGCTTGGTTTTTGCTTGATAATATATTATATGTGCATTACCATATTTCAAAATTGTTATGTCATTGGTTTATGGATCTAGTTAGTATATTCTATGGAAATTCATGTAAAATCTCAAGAAAAATATTTTCCAAAGAAGTATTTTAAGAAGAGGGAAAATTACTCCATCAATAAGACAATTCAAACATTAAAAATGGATGTCATTATCAATCTAGATCAATTTGAGCCTACAATTCCTTATGTAAATTTAATCCTTATTACAAAACCACCAACTCATAACAACATTATCGATTGGACTAATGTTTGAAATAGAAAGTGGAAAAAAATCCTCTTAAGTCTAATCCTATTCCTTAGCGACCTTGTTAGCTCTCTAACTTTTGTGTTTCTAAGGTGTTGTGCCTATATATATTAATATCATATTTTTAGTCTAGTATTAGGTTAGGTTAGTCATATAACATTGTATTATTATGTGATGTTGTTTCTCTCATTTTTTTATAATTACACACAATTCTAGATGTAGTGATTAACTCTAGTTTGTAGTTGATGTAACTTTTTTATACACTATTAATGAGTAGCTAAAATATAAAAGTTTCATGATGAAATCTACGATAACATGATGAAATCTACTAGTCGGACAATGAAAAATGAGAACATGCTAAAGTGTCTTAGAAAATAAAATCATGACCACTGTAAGTAGCATAAAATTGTAACCATTGTATGTAGTTACAAATCAACACGTCATAATTTAAGCCAACCAAACCCAATTGTGGATGATAAGTGGATGGCATTCTTTTTTTAGTGGTGAATTTCAAAGATTGACATTTTCTCTACAAAACAACTTAGAGGCTAATGTATGGTGTTGAGCGATTCAAGTTTGAGAAATTTTGACCACTATCGTTAAATGGTTTGTAATTATTTTCCATGGTGATTCAGTACACACTACTTTAAAGTACAAATTGAATCATATCGATCTTAATAGTTAATCGATAATAAAAAATAAAAAAAGCATGTCAAAATGTCTTAGAAAAAATAATTGTGAGGATTGTAGGTCATTGTAAATAAATATATCATAATAGAAAGGAGTAGCTAAAATATCATGAAGGAGTATATAAAATATAAAAATTTGACAACTTATTGTTTGGTATGGTGTAGGTAAGACAATTACTTTTCAATACAAGGATTTTTCACTATGAACAAAAATGATAGGAAGCTTGCTCGGTTAAGAGAGGCATTAGAGGCGAGGGGCAATGGAAAATGTTATTTCCCTTTCTATGATTGTAGGGGCTTGCAAAGAAGAATAATTTTAATAACAACAGTTGAAAAACATTGTAGGGATAAGGGGCATGATGAAGAGGGTTGTGAATATCATCTCTTGGTAAGAGGATTCAATATTTAATGTATACTCTGTAATAGTCATCATGTCATGAATTTTAGTAATATTTCTTATCATTTATTTTATATTTTCTATACACACAAAATTTTGTATGTTTTTTTTTAAATATATAGATGATGCCCCCAAAATGTAGACCTCCAGAGAGTTCTTTGCCAAGTACTAGCATAAATACTCCTTTACAGGGTGATGAACTTCGAGATTAGAATATTGAAGTTGTTGATCAAGTTATTAATGATGATATGGATGGATATAACGTTAGTGATACAAATCAGGAAGATGAGATACATAAATTGATCCAAGACACATTTTCTCCAATGGATGAGGACAACCAGGATGATACTCATGATGTTGATCCTCTACTCAAGAAGTCACATCAACCTATTTATGAAGGATCAACAAAAATATTCTATATTCTATATTATTGTTGGTGAACTTGAAGGTTTTGAATGGTTCATCAAACACATGCCTCACACAGATACTAAGGTATTTAATTTGTTAATTATTTATGCATGCATGTTCACAAATACTTAAAAGGTTCAATTTTTTCCTATATTTCTATTGTTTTCTAATTTGTAAAGTATGGATGCGATATTTATGATTAATGTTGTTTACATTGACTTATTGTTTTGATTTTTTTATATCGTTAGGTGAATTTCTATTACCGACGTCAAATATTTTTCCATGCACATATCGAGAAGTATCTGTGATTATGAAAGAAATTGGAATGGAGTATAATACTATTGATGCATGTCCTAATGATCATATCATATACTATGGAAAATATTCATTAGAAAATGAATTCCCACAATGTCAAATAAGTAGATATCGAACCAATAAAGCATCAAAGAAGGTGCCTCGCAAAGTTCTTCGTTATATTCCGATAATTCCATGTTTCCATCGGTTGTTCAGGTGCCAAAGTATAACACAGTTTATGGATTTCCATGAAAAGAAAAAAAGTTGAGATGATGTTCTTCGAATTCCTACATATGGTTCTGCATTGAATTACATCGAAGAAAAGTGGCCAATTTTTAAAGAAGAACATCTTAATGTTAGACTTTCGTTGGCAGTTGATGGTGTCAATCCATTTGGAGAGCTTCATTCTATGTACTCAGTGTGGCCTATTTTTGTTATAAACAATAACCTTCCTCCTTGGATTTCAATCAATAGAGAGCACACAATGTTGGAAATGTTTGTTCCAGGTATTTAATTACCTTTTATTTGCTTTAAAGTGTGACAAAATATTTCATTTCTTTGTTTCGTGCATGGTAATTATGTCTCTTATATATAACAAAATCTAGATAAGTATAACTAATCATGCAGTATGTTGAACCAATTAGGTAAGTATCAGGTTAAATATATGAACGTATATATTGAGCCTCTTATCAATGAGTTGTTGAATTTATGGGTTGGCGTCACTATGTATGACATCTCTAGACCAATAGGGAAAAAATGATTTCAATTCCATGGAATACTATCATGGACAATTCATGATGCTCCTGGGTTAACAC
>JZKD02S1672679.1:1209682-1223734 GCA_000966675.3 Picea glauca | reverse complement strand
TTGAAAACATCATGCATTATTTTAAATTGTAACTCTAATTTGCTACATTAATTCATATATCTTGTAGGTCTTCAAACAAAGGGTAAATTTGCATGCCCAGTTTGTGTTCCTAGGATAAAATCTCATCATTCAAGGAGTTTAGGAAAGGAAGTGTTTGATGAGTATAAGAACTTTCTTCCTAAGAACCATAGTTATCGAACTACAGACAAAGAAAAATTCAATGGTAAAGAAGAGAATGGAAGAAAACCACAAAGAATGACGCCTCTCCTATGGAAGTTGGAATATATTAGAAATTGTCAAGGTATGCAAATTATTTATGTATGATATATTATATAAATCTTTGGTTAATTTTATTAGTATTAATTTCATTTTGTTTGACTAATTAGTGTTAATTTCAATTTGTTGATGTTTCATGAATGTCGTTAAGGAACGAATGGGATTCCACGAGGAATGAAAAGTTACCCGATGCAATTTAGTAGGTTTCCATACTACGAGAAACTACAAATAGTTTATTTGTTTGATACAATGCATATCAAGAAGAACATAAAAAAATTGTTATGGTGAATATTAGATGGAAGGACTAACAAAAAGAGAATTGGAAAGATTTGTAGTGACATCCAAGAAGCTAATCATGCATTGTAAAGTGTTATTATTAATTCTAATGGTCATGGTCGTGAACATAATACTAGTGTTCCTTGGTTATTGACGGAGAAACAGAGCAATATTGTAAAAGAGGTCATTGGAAAAATTAGGTTTTCGATGGGTTTTCGTCGAACATGAAAAATATCTTAACGAAAAAAGGTGATTTTGGTGGGGGGTTAAAACACATGAATGACATACATTCATTAAGGTAATTAGTAGGTTATAATATATTTCCGTATTGGTACACATTTTTTGGAAATAAATAATAATTTTTTTTTTTTTGTTACAGTGTGTTCTACCTTTATCTCTCCCAGACAACTTTGACAACAACATTAAAAAAATTATTTATGTACTTGGAAAATACATGAGGTAAGTAATGTTTTATATGGAAAATGTACTTCTTATCTGATTTGTAGTGGAACTTATTGACATATTATGTTTTATCTGCAAATTTATGTATGCCTTGATATTATTTTATTGCATCGACATTTGTAGGTGGATTTCATCAAAAGAAATCCATAAAAAGATATAAGGTATTCGAAGAGAGAAATTCCCCGACTAATGTGTCAAATGCAGCAGTATCTACCTCGATCATTTTTCAATGCACAAGAACACTGCCTCATACACTAAGTTGAGGAGATTGAATTATGTGGACTAGTACAGACAAGGTCGATGTGGATAGTGGAGAGGCAGTTGAAGTCATTGAAGGCTTTTGTTAGACAAAGAGCATGTCGTGAGGGTTCTATGGTTGAGGGATATATGGTATATCAATGCATGGTGTATATTAGTCAATATCTACCTAAATTAGCAGAAAATATGAATGTGCCTCGCATTTGGCATCTCGACTCCATCAACAAATTTGAAGGGGAGGTCCTATTGGTGAAAGGTAAAATGAGGACTGTGAAAGGTAATTATTAGATGTTGACGTAGATTTAATATATTACAAATTTATTTTTACAATTTTATTTTATCATACTGATTTTTTATATTTTTTATTCCTGCATATTGAACTATATTAAACTATTCCTTTATTAACAATATCTAATTAATGATATTAAATTGTTATTTTATCATATCGGTGCTCAAGAGTGGGATGCTTTACATTTATACATTGCAAACAACCTCGATTGGATGGAGCATTGGATAGAATATACTGAAGAATACTTCGGTAGGTTATCATGGGAAGGGGTGAGTAAGATTATTAAAATAACGCATCGTCATTGATATCAATTTCCTGATCTTACGTCAACTAGGGAAGTTGATTTAGCCTTTGGTTTAAAATATAAACATGCAAGTAAATTGTTTACCCACATTTTCCTAGTTTTTTCCCAATTTTTCAATGTATTTGGTTTGTTTAGTTTTTGAAATATATATTTACTAAATCCTATATGAGGTTTATTAATTGGCAATGTATTTTTTACTTGTTTTCCATGTTGTAGTTGAAACATCACAAGTCTATGTGGTGTAATGGTTGTAAATTTCATATCAAAATGTTGGATGATAAGATGAAAACCTGATATTGTGGGATAACTGCAGTGTTTAAGGTCACCAACATTTCCTCTAGAAGTGACGAAAATCTAGAAGAAACTGAGAATAGGTACTATGGGCATTTAGAGGATATAATTGAGTGTGATTTTAATTCCTTTAAAATAGTTTTGTTTGAGGTGAAATGGTATAGGATACAGATGCATGAACATGTTCTTGAAAGAACTATTATTGAGAATGATAATGGATTTACCATGGTTAATGCAAGGGCATTTGAACTAGGTACAGAGACTTATGTTCTTCCAAGTCAATGTGAGCAAGTATTTTACTCAAAGGTACCTGGTAAATCAGGTTGGTCATACATTGTTAGATATGATCCAAGAGGAAGACCAACCAAGTATAATCATGCAGCCAAGGATGAATATAATAATGAGTAAGAATATCATGATTATTCATATCAGGAGTAGGTGGCTGTAGTCGATGTGTCAGATGAAGAAGCTCAAGAAGTTGATCATCCAAATGTAGGAGATGATGATCTGATTAACGATATTGATAACTATATTAACAAAAATGGCGTTGATGATGATGTTGATATGAATGATCCTTTCACCAATATCGATTCTAAACTAGATCTTGATACATATGTTGAGTTGGATGAAGAACAAGATGAATGATATTTAATTTTTGAAAAGAAGAGGTATGTGTTTATATATTTTATATGATCTTTATATGTTTTTATTTTTTATAATAGAGTATATGTTACATGTTATCTATAATTTTGAATTAGGTATGGGGAAATTTAGAGTGATGTGAGGGGGGGGGGGATAATTAGAGCTTCCACCTTCATGTGGTTGCCCATATTTAGTAGAGAATGAACTATTATTGAAACCAAGAGGATATCTATGTGACTACACCTAATCATGTACTACTTGACCCCATTAAGGTGTGATAGTAAGTGGCTTAGGATCAGAGTTAGAACACTTGAGGCATAATTAATAATTGGACAATGAAGTATGTCTTCAAAGAAGTTTAATATAACAATGTATGGAATTTTTCACCCCTGTTGCTCTGTGTATATTCTCCTATAGGATCTCGTAGACCTTTATGTATCCACTCTATTGATATCCTATCTACCTACAAAAACAACCACAAGAAGAAGAGGGAAATATTTCATCAGAGGAATTAATATGTTTGGGGTAAGTTTCAGAGCCCTACAAAGAGTTATATTATAGGTTGAAAGTGAGTTTAGTAGGAAGGGATTTTAGGTGATAGTGATTTCAAGTATCACTTCATGAAAAATATTCCAGAACATGACTCAAATGAAATTTGGGGTTGTAGAGGCATTTAATCAACCTATGTGGCCACATTTCATCCCCATCAGGCCAATCAGGAAGGGTTTCTAGACTCAAATATTACTTACACACCCACTCTATATATCGACCCATCTCGTCCTCATTTCGTTTTAATTTTCTTGGTCTAATTTTAAAGGAAACAACTATTAAAATACATTGTACTAGGGATAGAGTACATGATGGGAAACAATGAAATGTGAATGGGGCCAATGTTGAAATGTTTTCAAAATGTTTCTGTGTGCACTGGAATTTGACATGGATATATTGATTTGATTCCTTGACTATATGGGAGGGTTTCCAGAGTCAAAAATCACTCAGACACCCAACAAATTCCAACCTGTTTCTTAGGCACAATTGTATGTACACCGTATAAGTCGTAATTCCTTACTCTTTTTGTGATCCAATTTCCACATGAAGGATTCATTGTCACCATCAATCAATGCTCATATTATGATCCACAACCACATTTGACTGAAGATATATCACCTTTAGTGGATCATACATATATAGTCTATCCCTACTAGTTAGTTGGAAAAATCTCCTTCACAATTGAATTATGTGGCCACTTCCACCATTTTGTTAATATCATCTCCCATAAATAATGAGCATTTGACTCATTTTCATGACTTAGGGTGATAGATTAAAACTATAAATTTATCCTTAAGGGTAACAAATCCAATTTCACCCCCTATGTGAAAAAGTGTTGGGTCCTACTTCTTAGACCATGATATTTCCTAACAATGATAAGTTATTAGAGGCCACGACCTTTTTATATAGTCCTTAGGATAACCTCCATAATGGATATCCTATTGAATTTCACCCTAGGTCTATCTATTCCACTACTATCATTCCCTTATACTCTATCCATTTGGAAATATTGATCATTTTGATTCATCTCTACCAACAACACCTCTGACTTGAAGAAGATACCTTGGATTAAATTCCCATACTTAAAATTATTGATGTTTCCATCGAACGAGATGTTGTAAAACTATTTTGTGTTGACATGAAGCATCTAATATGACTTTCCAGTTTTTATTTTGGGTGTAGGACAGTGACCTTGTGAACTTTGTTCCCAATAACCACATCCTCCTCATTGACCTTTTTCTTACCTTTCTTAATGGATGGAACACTAGAGAAATGTTAGCCTTTTAAGAAAAAGGTGTTCAACATTTGCTAGAATCCAAAATCAATAATGGTTCGACATTTAGTTAACTTTTTAAGAAAAAACATTTTTATAAAAAAACTGATATAATTGATATGATATGTTGATTCAAAACAATTTTTATTATGAAAGATCTAGTCATCCAAAGTAGGAATGTATACATGAATGTTAATACTATACAATTATTACTTGTTAAAGTTCTTATATGAAAATACAATCCAATTGAACCATTCCAAATTCTCGTGTAAGACTAGATTGGGATGTCCATGTTCAAATTTCCCATATCATAGATCTCCCCATCTAGAGTTAATTTTTAAGAAAAATTTAAGAATGTATCTACCCATATGTGAAATGTTATCATGTTGTACTTTCCATGTCAAAATAGAGTCGTAAGAAAATTTAAATCCTATCTAGATAAAATCATCCTAATACTAAGTAAGAGTTGAAACCACCTTCTTCCTTGCTTCCCAAACTATTTGAATTAGTGAAAATGAACCACCAATCCTGAAATCACTTGAAGAAACATTCACATCATTGAGGGTGAAAAGTCGATTATTTTGGATCTAAATTTTCCTTTAACAATTATGTATTAGGTCAATCGTTTTCAAGGTTATTCACCAATCATTGAACTCGCTATCTTCTTTCGTGACATGCTTCCTCCATGAACAATTATATTAGTTTATATGAGTCCTTTGCCTTTTTTAGGAAAGGAAAATATGCTCCATGGAACCATTAATGACATAGCATGATCCACCACATTTTTAGAGCATAAAAAACCTCTAAGCACTCAAGTTTCTATATGACTAGTTTTGGAAGAAAAAAGAAACCAATAACGTACATGATAAATGTGACTTTCTTGAATATTTTTTCTATATCCATGATTTTACTAACAAAATGCATGTCTCTAAATAATGAACTATTAAGGATTTTTTTTAAATTTAATAGACACCAAACCTACATAGAAGACTGGGAAACATTTATATAGAAGAAAATTACTATGTATATAGTGATACTACCATTTCTCATGCATTGTTGTGGATGATTCAACCAATCCAATTTCCCCTCCACTCTAGTCAACCAATTTTTCTATTTCAAATCACTCACCACTACTTGCGCTACAACATAATAATTATCTAAGAATTATAAATTACCTTCAACTAAAACTTATAAGAGAGAAATATAAAGAATATATCCATCTATAAAATGGTTCTTGATCACCTTACCAACTCTTGGAATATTAATACAACATATTCAACCTTGAGCTTGGACAAGCTATAGAATATAACCAAGTGCATCAAAAACAATGAAATAAACTTAAAGGGGGGAAGTGAGTAGACGTTCCTTATATATTTGTGCAAGATAGTTACATCACATAAGACATCATTAACCAACACAAAATCAAATGCATTGTGAAAAAGGTCTTCCACCATCTAAAGAAATCATACTCCAAATCGGGTTATGATAACATATAAAATCTGGGGAATTGATCTACCCTATCATAAACCTAGTTAAATTTAATATTAGAGAAATTATTTTTCCAAATCCCTTTTCTCATTCAACAAATATTTAATGGGTTTTCAACATGGTGTCATGAATTGGCCTAGCTTGAATGGTTTTTTTTGTTTAGGTCTAAGAATCTGACAAGAAACACACTTATGTCTTAAATTTACAACTTTAGCTAAGATATTATAAGACACAGTGGTCATGAGAGGTAAACTGAGTCAATAAAAACTAGGGTTTGTTCTTGTACACACCAGGGTTTGAATTCTTAAGAAAGTGACATGTTTTCCCCTCATGGGAGAAAATACACTCATAAGGGTGATGTTGATTAGGAAAAGTCATAAATATTGTTTTCTTAGCATGGGTGGTCACACACCCTTATAATAAGTGTATGGAATCACATGCCTCACAATAGGTAGTTAGTGCTCACCACTTAGATAAGGGTCGAAGACACATCAAGAAATATAATAGGGCACCATGAGGTAATAATGTCTCTATTATATTATCTATTACGAATGTGATTTATCAAACCTTGACTTTGGAATCCATCAAGTTTGTCAGTGTTCTTAGATGATTGCTATTATAATGCCTTCGTCAATAAGGATGGAAATATCAAATTATTTATTTCGCATAGAAGGAAACTTCAATGCTATCCACATATTCTAGAATTGCTTCATCACTACCTACTCGAATCTTCCCTTCTTCTTAATCTTAGGCTCTACTTTCCATTATCAAACTAAAAATAAATCTATTTGCAAAGGGTGCTCTTCAAGTTCTTATGTGATTATATAGTGGAATCTAACAATAGATCGCACTCCTCTTCCCTTTCCAAAAAAGATACACTTCTTAAGAAGTGGCTCCCTTGATCTATACTATGACTAAAAAGCTATTTTCCTCATTCAATTTGGTATCTTGGATTTATCTTTGAATCTAGATAGAAAAAAATGTCTTCGTCTCTATGCATAGAAGTTATAATTCCTTTCTTTGTATGGAAGGTCAGTTCCTTATTCTATCCACTATAAAATGGGTAATATATCTCTAACACCAATCTTTAATGTCAAACCCCTTTATTATCATTTTCTCCTGTATTTGTACCCATCGACCCTTAGGAAGGATAATTCATAGGAAACTAATAATTAGTTACACATAATGTAATTGTTTACCTTCAGGGAGTCATCAATAGGGTGTTTACAATGTAAATCAATGTAGTTTTCCCCCACATCCAGAAGTATAATCAATAAATAAGGTTCAATTACAATAGATTTTAACTGCAAGGACCCGGGAGGAGTCATCGATTTGTGGGGTTTTAGTGTTCCCAATGAATGGATGCATTGTTGTTGACATGGAATGGGACAACACATGTACTTTATTAAATTTCTTCCTTCACTTGATGTGGGCATGGTCATTCCTAGCCTTGAATTGAAAGTTACCCCTAGTCTTAGGCATCACCCTTCATGACACTTGTCACCAAATGATTATCAGAAGGTTGGAGGCATATGGGCATTGGGGTGAGGCTTTATAACATTATAGTAACAAGAGACATTAATTGAAATTTGGCTAGATTGAAAGGTGTGTGCAATTGAAAATACTAACAACCCAAAACTAAAAGGGATAAATACACAGACTGCCAATGAGAGGTGATTTGGTGGTGTGTAGGAAGAGGCCTAGCACCTTCAAAATGATCATTCTCCTCCAACTATCCACATATAAGTATAATTCTAAATCCTCATCCCTCCTTGAGTCCAATGAACCCATGGTTCTAGTGTGGCCATGCTTGATGTGCAAGTTTACACATTTCAAATTCCTCCAAGTGTCCAATCCCACTTCTCTATGAATCCTATCGATATTTCAATGAACTTCAAGGTATAAGTCATATGAGTTATGTAAGTGAATTAACAACCACATGGATGTGAGTCATCTTATCTCTCTATATAAGAAAATAGTCACAGTCATGTGGTTTGAGAACCCAAAATGTAGGCCTGAATGTGCATGTTGTCAATCGAGTGTATTTAATCAAGAAAGAGTCATCTCTCAAGACAGTACTATCATTTACTCATTAGTGTCTCTAGTGATTGTTTTTTATCTTTTTAGATAGAAATAATTTGGTGTATGGATCTTGTCCTTGAATCCCTTCCATCAACGCATCAATTATTCCAATGACCTCCTTGATATCTCTACAAGGGCTTGAATTACATTCCCTAACCCCAAGCAAAAACACGCACCAACTAACATTGGAAAGGTTATTGTGGACCAAATATGAAGCTTTATCTAGATAAAATGATAAGAAAACCAATCATGTGTTTCTCCACAAGAATTTCACTTTTCAAGTACATGGTGTTGTAAATACCTTTTGTTTTAGTGGATAATAGGAAAGAAAGTTGTTGGAATAGGCTTGGAACAAATGGTTTAAAAATAGAGGAACCCAAAAACACTTGATTCCCCTTCCCCTACACATCCTATGGGGTATTATATGGATCAAAAGGAATGATACAATATTAAAGGACATTCAACCCTCACCCTCTAATATAGTATACAGTTTTGAATATACCTTCACTCCACTGGTTGGTCACAAGAAACAAAAATATCGGTAGATTGTTCCACGTTTGGTAGTGGATTACATAAAGCCATATGGTTTCAATAAGGATGCCAATGGGATCTCACAAAAATAAAAAAAAAATCAATTATTGATAGAATGAATAACCACTAGAAACAATACTTTCCTCATCATCATCATCATCATCATCATCATCATCATCATCATCATCATCAAAATCATCATCATCATCATCATCATCATCATCATCATCATCATCTTCATCGTCGTCGTCATCTTCCCTTAATGTATTTTGACCACAAACACTATAACCTCTAACCACTATAATCCTAAACACATTGACTATGACATTAACCCATTACACATCATATCATGTTTTTATAATATATATAAATAATGTATTTATGTATATTATATATAACATAGCATAACCCAAAATAAATAAATAAAAATATAAAAAATAGAAATGATATAAGATATATTAAAATCAAAATAAAATAAAACAAAACCAAAACCCAATATTGATATCATTGTGCATGCAACCAAGGGAAAGGAGAGCACTACGCATGAAACTAAGGGCAGAAAGAATATAGACTGTGAGGGTGAGGAGATAGACTATGAGGGAATAAAGGGGAGATAGACTGCGACTACGAGGGTAAGGAGATATACTACGAGGGCATGGAGGGGACATAGACTGCGACTACGAGGGTGAGGATATAGACTACGAAGGTGAGGAGATAGACTGTGAGGGAATGAAGGGGATATAGACTGTGAGGGTGAGATGAGGGAATATATATATACTGTGAATGAAGATAGACTTGGAGGGTGAGATGAGGGAGCATAGATATACTGCGAGGGTGAGGATATAGACTTCAAGGTCATGGAGGGGAGATAGACTATGAGGGAACAAAGATAGACTGTGAGGGTAAGATGAGGGAACAAAGGGGATATAGAATGTGAATGGAGATAGAGTAAAATGTTGAGTCGAGGGTACTGATATAGACTGTGAGGGAACAAAGGGGAGATACATTGTAAGGTCACAAGTATAGACTACAAGGGCACGAAGATAGACTACGAGGGCACCAAGAATGGTGAGTACCTATACATTTGACTTTGTGTAGAGTTTTATTTTAGAATTTTATTTTAGGGTTTTATTGTATATTTGAATGCTCTTTACAATGGAGAATAGTTGACATATTAATATAGAAAAATATGAAATTCTATAGCTATTTAAATGATTCTATGTCTTCATGTGAATTTCCAAACTGGAGGAAAGATAAATATTTGACCAAACATAGAACTTCATGTGTATCTTTGTGCAATTAGAGCATCGTATGCATATGGATATATAACTTGTGAGCAAGAAACCTTTTTTACCAAAGGCATTTCACTTCACATTTATAATGACGAGAATTTGTTTGATTTGAGATGATTGTGCGTGGCTCAAACTGTATAATTTCACCAAACCAGATGGTCAAAAAATAATTCTTCACGAAAAATCACAATAGGGTGTTGAGGATAAATGCAACAGATCAAGTGGATATTTTATGAATGGAACTATGATTTCCACCCTTTGTATTTTCATTCTTTGTTGGGTCCACTACATATCTTGAACTTCCCTTCCATATTCATTGCAATAAGAATCACCCAAATTGTCCATAGTTAGGAATTCCATTTCTTCCATAACGTACTAGTGCAAGAATGCATTAATTTTGAGAACCCTCAAGCATTTAGGGATTTTATCATTCACCTTAATTAATGTTTGGTGGTACTTTGAAATGAAGTAATTTAGAATAAACTAGACTTGCTTTAAGTACAATCTTTGTCACTGTATGTATGCATCATCAAGGTGTCCCATGGGATAGAATTTATCTTTCAAGGTTGTCTTAAACTCTTCCCTCATGGTGATGGACCATTGTGCTTATTCTATCTGATGGGTATACTATCACCACCATAAGATTTCATTTTCAACAAATTTGAGAGATACAACAACATGTACTTATTAAAACTATTGAAATCAATGAAGATCCTTGTAGAGGATATCACTAGTCAATTGAATCTAATGAAATTTCCTCTTAAGCGGATGTTAATCATACACTACCAAATTCTCAATATACTCCAAATTATATTAAAAAAATTAAAGTCTAAATGCAACAAACCAAGCCTTAGTAGATGGTGTTCTTTTTTATTTGTAGAATGATATTATTCCTAGAGATATTAATAGAGAGGGGGGTGATTTTATGAATGGTAATACATTTAGTGAAAGTTTTTATAAGCCATCGATAGTCCCTTATAATGACATGCAAATGGATCCTAGTTATGATATAAAGTTATCCTCTTCATATGAAAAATCATTTCAGTCATTGGAAATAATGAATGCAAATCCTTTATGTAGTATTGTTATGGGATTAATCGGTAAATGAAGACATAAAAAAACTCCCTAAATCCACCCGGATATAGAACAAAACATAACATAATATGATGCTTTCCCTAAGCTCTAATTATTGATTTTACTATTTAACAAGAGATAGGCAACATATCGTTTAAATGTCATTTCCTCTTTCCATTGTCATCCTATATCAACTCTGATGCTCCTCTAATATTGAATCTGCAAGGGAACACAAGCCAACCAAAGTGAAAGCAATCCAATGTACTCAGCGACAACCTATGTATGTGATCAAGGAATCATACAATAAAACAAGATGAGTTTTATGGGAAAGAAACATATCACTGTATCATATTAAAATGAAAGTGGAGATTATATCCAAAGCCTTGATATCACAAGGTCCCCTTTTGATGACCCTTTTCTCCAACACACACACTTGCTCCAATCTTGAATGAAGAAGATTCACAATAAATTGATGAACTGAAAAGAAGCTCTCAAGTATGAGCTGAAGTAGAATTCCTCATCCAATTCTTAGCCTATTCAACCTTAGCCTTTTCCATGAGAGATCCCTCTTTATATAATGTGAAGGAGAGATGGTTTAGGATGATCCCACCAAATCAGAGAAGCAAGTAAGATCCAAACTGTTCGGAGGCCACCTCATTTTCTATAAGATTCCCTTCTAGAACATTCGTGAAACTTGACGTTTTCTTAGTCTTTTGTCATCGTCGCACCCTAGGTATAGTGCAGCCTGTGAAGACGTCACGACCTATCTTTAAAGTAGAGGGAGAAGATCATGCATCGTCACACCATATGTATAGTGTAGCATGTGACGAACTTCCTTAATAGGGTTTTTGAGAAGAGAAAGTCAGTCACTTTACTCACGGAGAAAGAATTTTTTATATTTTTATGGAAACATGAACACATGTTGGCAATGGATCACTGGGGTGACCAAAATAATGTGTAAAATAATTCCCCCCAAAGTATGAAGATGGAATTTGTGAAAACTAAAATACTTTGTAGAATGTGTGTTCCAGAAACAAGGAGCACACCAATCGGGAACCTGCAAACAATCATGCATCAACATAATAATATACCATTGTCCAAGGTAGGCATTCCCATACTCAGATTACAAAATACCAAGCGATTCATGGCCACTAAATATACACTGTGGATCCATTTCATTATGAATCAGCATAGCCACCCATAATACATTGCATATCTGTGCTCCAAAGAATTCAAATTCGAGCATAACCATGAGACATACAAAGTGGATCTATGTGTCAATACAAATCATGAATACTCCATCGCAACCTAGACCAGAATGGTATGATCCATGGTCTTCATTTACATCATCCCTAAGTACAAATATAACCATGTGATTATAGGTGCTGAAGTCAAACATGGTAGAAACCACTTTATTACCGGTCATTAATGGAAATCATTAACAAGTGCGAGGGAAATCACCATTGATTCCAATGACTCCCAAGGTACCCCAATACAATCCAACAAATGTGAATAAATGAGTTGATGTAGAACACTTGATGGAATCTTCCAATCAGGGGTTAATGATGTGAAACCACTGTTGAAAGCGAAGAAACCTACCATTGAGGTATACAGGCTCTAAGGTATCGAATTATTTCTAAGTCTTGTTCCTAGATAATGCGTTGAAGTCGACATAAAAACACTCGTCATAGGAGGGCCTTGATGTATCCCCCATCAATGACATTAAATAAGTAACATATTTGAAGTAGATCAAAGTATGAGGCAATTCAAAACTGACATAGGGAAGGCCAACATGGTAGAATATTTATAACTGCATATGGCCTACTCAATAGAAGTCTCCTTTAGGTTAGACTTCTCTTGAACATATGAACGACACGAAAATGGTCTTGGCATCATTGACTCAAGGAGGACCCAACATATGGACATTTATATGGTCAAACAAGAGACAAATGGATTTCCCAACCTGGATACAATGATGAAGGGGGGTGTCATGTTCAAGAGCGACTATCACTGGCACTAACACGAATACAAAGACACATTTCTTTCCCAAATTTTCCCCCACCATTTCTGGCGAGTACCTCTTTATTTTAATGCAATCTTGAGAAGGATAACATATGCTTGTTGACGTAAGCTCATCCTTCTGTAATACCCCTCCTAGCTAAGGACAACTACCCAGTCAAAAGGGAAAAAATTTTTCTTTAAAAGTGTGTGCGCGTGAAGAAGAAACAACCCCCTCGACTCTAGGTCAACACTCGAACCATCAGGACGCATGTCAGACGAATACAATCAAGATGACCCAACTTATCATAATGACAACAAGAAGCAAAAGCCCCTGAACAGGAGGCGGGAAACTATTGGCGATAGACAGAGACAGACACCAGGGGTTGGGCACAGTACTGTCACCGACTCGAAGGAATCCGTCAGTAGAGTCGCAGTAGTGGAACTGTGCCTTTAAACAGCCCGAGACTACTGATACGGCTCAGAAGGTGTCGCAAGAGTGGAACTGTGCCTTTAAACAACCCGAGACTCTTGATACGGAACCAGATTCCTTCCACCGGATTACGCACAGACAAACATACTAAGCTGCAAGAGGAGTCTATATCCCGCCCGACGCAGACCGACTACGCAATACAAACACCCAATACTACGAGATCAGGGAACAACAATAAGCACGACGCATTGCATTTTACTAATAGATGCCATAATGCGCAATGATATCTTACCCTAAGGGTAACCCTTGAGCATTTACCACCTTCATAAAAACTAGCCCTTCCTACCAATTACTACCATAAATGCAATAACCTTACTAAATAAGAGCAGTGCGATTAACATCATCATTAGGGTTCCATTAACAATAATGACGTCGCAATTTCGACGTCGTCATAACATTAAAACTAAGCCAACTCTAATGTTGTCATCCAAACATTATTACCATATATTAGCAATGCAAAATTAACATAGTCAC
>JZKD02S1672679.1:1157630-1209672 GCA_000966675.3 Picea glauca | reverse complement strand
AGTCCGGAGTCCAAGGGGGTCTACCGATGCCTCCGCATCCTCAAGGTCACAACCTGCACACTCAATCAACTGAGTCAATAGCACCCGTATACATGAATAGTAACACATCATATCAGCTGTCAATCACATCATAATCAAATATATAAGGTCCAACATCAAAAAGGGTCCGGATCACTTGCGAGCAAGTGTCCTCAAAGAATAAGTGGTCTCAGTGCGCCAGAGCGGGATGTTACACCTTCAGACGAGTCCCCCAAAGTATGTTTAATGAACACTAAGAAGGAGTGGTTCGGTTCTGTATGGGTCTTTCAATGTTTGTTTAACGAGTCCAAAGAGAGAAAACACAAGGTTTTTTCATGTTTAGAGATTCTAAAAAACACTTAAAGAGAACTCCATCATTTCCTTTTTTGTAAATTAATTTGATGAGACCAAAAAAGTGATAACCTATCGCTCATCAATTTTTTTCTTCAAATACTTTTACGAGCATGAAAAGAACAAGGTCGCTTGACAATATTTTCATTTTTATGGAGCGTGAAAAGAGCTTAAAGCATACTCCATAGATTTCATTTTTCATGTTACCATTACGAGTTCAAAAAAATGACAAAAGACTACTCGATTGCATTCTCATGGTTTCATGAGCGTGATAAAGAATCAATAGTTGCTTAGAATTTTTCCTAAAAAACCCTAAAAGGATATGTGACAAATGTACAAAAACAAACCAAAAAGTGGATCCTTTTTTTAACGTTTCACTCCTATACTTTTTATCTGCAAAAATCAACCACTTGTAAAGTTGTTAGGACTTTAGGGTTTAGACAAAACATATAAAATAATATAAAATACAAATGAAAAAGTGAAAAAATCAATAAAAATGGGTAAAAACCTCATTTCACTATTTCGTTTGTCATTTCACCCAAAATTTGCTCCAAACCCCTTTTTTACCTTGTTTTTCAACTGAGAATTGTGGAGGGCACGACTAATCATTCGGCGAATCGTCTCCACAGAAAAGGTAATCTTCATTTCCTTCATCTTTCCATGGATTAAAATTGGTTTTTCATTGGTTAAAAATAGACTTTTGGGTTAATGTTTTGGGGGTATCCATACGCGGAGGTCGTCGCAGGTGCCCTATCTTGGGCCTTGCGACAATCTAAGATTGTCATAGATGGCTCTATAGCCAGCCTTCGATGACTGTGCACTGTGCATATGCCCTAGCCTGGGACATGTGTAGCCCCAAAAGTTTTTAAAGATGAATTTGTCAATGAAAATCTTCCAGGGAAGAAAATTATGATGCTAATCTCCCTTTATTGTTCTTTAGCGGATCTTTCATGGTCAAAATGTTGGAATGGTGTGAAAGAGAGCACGAGGAGGAAGAATAATTTTCTGAGAATGACTCAGGAATAGTGTTGTCCCTCCGGTAGTGTGGGTTGTTGAAATTATTCAATATCCATTTTATGAGGGCCCAGTTGAGACTTCTTGAGTACCTAGTTCACATGTGGGATGTGAACGAGTAGGCGTTCCATGTGGGTGCTCATATTCTTACCATAGATATCAAGGATATCTACTTCTTAATAGGAATATCTCTCCATGGATCCCGAGTAACACTTACAGGTAGTAGGGGTGGAAGTGAGCCTATGAACCACTACATCAGTGAACATTGTGTGCTGGGTACCCAGAAACATAGAGATAAAGTCACTATTAGATATGTTTGAGACATTCCCCTATGAACCATCCTCTATACCATCACACACATGGTAGGGAGTGAAACTCCCCATATGGATCTTCAGATCTATTTTCAGTATGACCTGGAATTTATGAAGCCCTACCTCTTCAACTGGTGTGAAGGGGTTCTCAAAAGTATGGAAAAACAATTGACCAAATCAAGGAGTGGTAAATTGAAACAATTCAGATACGGGTCGATTTTGGTATCCTTCTTCCTAGAGAGGGTCCCAGTTTTTCACTTACAGGTAGAGTGGGGTATACCTTCCCCACAGGATCTGAGAATGAAGAGGTGAGTTGACCGCATGGCATGGCATGCAACTAGTCACACCGTTAAATATAACGATGTCTTCTTCGACTGGTTGAGAACTCAAATGCTCATGGTCGACAACTATGCATATGTCGGGCTAGACTTCTATGGAGATCTGGACCTAGCTCTTCCTGAAGGTTCCCAATGGGGGGACATAGGTAAGAAGGACATTTTTCTTACATCTATTTTTGTTATTTTTAATGATATAAAATATTTTTTGTGTTTTTTAGCCGATGACTAATCAAACACTCTTTCATGATGTATATCTGGGACCTTCTCGTCTCCCAATTTTGTCTCCTATTCAGAGGCAAGGGGAGAGAGGTGACATAGAAATAGTAGTTGCTACTAAATTTGAGACTCTAAACAAAATCTGGAGGGAATCACGATGAACATCCCAAATTCCTCTATTGATGATATCCTGAGGCATTACCAGTGCTCCACAGTGGGCATGTCTGCTTCCATCGGTCGACTGATCCATAGAGTAGCACAGGCAGTCATATGTTATAGACAACATCATCCTTGATGTTCTATGTATATTTATCCATGTGCTTCACATTTTTTATATTTTAGTCTTCAGACAAAAACACTTTTTTGTAAACTTTTATCGTTTTATATATATGAGGCTTCTATCGACTTACTTGTTGTATATACAAAGTGTGATTGGATTTTTTAAATATCTCAAATGTCTGTCTAACACAAAATTATCCCAAGCATCTATTAATGTATTTAGACATATAGGAATGTGTTGATATTCAATGTAATCAAAATGAAGTTCCAAGAGGTGAATTCGTAAATATACCCTTAAAAACGTAGGACTTAGAATGGAGTAAACATTACTCAAATATAGGACTACTAACTATGAATCGAGTCGTATGATAAGATGATGGATTCCAAGTGAAAAAATTTATTTTGGCCCTTGACCAAGTTTTGGATATCCTTGGTCAGGTTTGACCTATTTTGGGACTTCAAAAGGATTTCGAAGGCAAAGCGCAATTTGAAGTGGAGATTGTGGGATCTCGACCCCTTTTTAGGGAATTTTTGGGTTTTAGGATTATGTAATAGGTATGGAATGCCGGTCCATTGGCTTACCCATGTTTAGGCCCTTTTATAATGTATAAATATAAATCTAGGCAATGTAAGTAAGGGGTGTGGGTGTGTGTGATGATAGGTGCTAAGGGAAAGTGAAGGGAAATGTGCTAAGTGAAAGTGATAGTTGTAATTTCCTTGTGCATATTGTGTGAGACTTGCAAGGCTAAGTGCAAGTAACTGTAAGAGATTGTGTAAGGGATTTGTGTTGTAACTTAGCTTAGGGAAGGAGGATCTGGCGAAGTGTGTGCAAATATCCTGTCCTCTACGGAGTAGGATTTTGATGCTATGTGCCTCTATGAAGCTTGACAATAATATAATAAAGAAGAGAAAAGTAGGTGGATGTAGCCCCGGGCTGGGGGTGAACCATGTATATCCTGTGTTATGGTTTCTTTGTGCATTTCGATTATTGCTTTGTTCCTTTGATTTGATTTATGCTTAGTTTTGTTATCTTTATAAATGTTAGAAGCATATTATATAATATCTTAGTGTTGAGTGATGTGCATAAGATGATAGATCTGATCTATGTTGATGTGTTTAGTGTTTGAATGTGTTCAATATTGTTGAATATTGCGTTGTGCTATCATTAGGGATTATTTGTGTTGTAGACAAAGGTTGAGTACTAATGAATGACAAATGATAAGTACTTTGTTAGAATATTGTAATCACATATTTGTGTCCCAGCTAAGGTCGCAGACACTGGATTCCTACAACTACCCCTGCCTCTACCTCAAGTGAGACTTCATCTACTTCACAGGTCTTTCCGAAAGCGTCGGTAGTTAGGGTTTTTTTGGTGCGTTTTTGAAGCACTGAACCCTGGGTCTGCTCCTATGCCACAAATGGTTCAGTTGCCAGGACCTGAAACTGTGATTGCTGGGAACTGAGGAAAAGAAAGAAAGATTTAAGCATAGATCTGTTGCTTTAGTGAGCATTATTCTACTTAACTTACGAAGTTTTGTGCTAAGAAAGGAGGCAGTTCTGAAGAAAATAGGTAAGATCTGAGATCTTTGTGCTTTGATAGAGGTAAGATCTAAAAGATTTTTTCTCTGTTAAAGGTAAGATAATGGGAAGTTTTTTCTTCAATAGTATGGATCTAGGTATGTTTGATAAAAATTTTCCTAGTCTGAAAACTAGGGCACAACTAAAAGAAAGAAGGTTTGATATGAGTAGATCTGATAGAAATAATGAAAGATATGTTATTCCTATGCATAGAAAGAATGTTTGGACTAAGAAAAGGATGCAGAATCGTAGGAAGAACTTTATGTAGGTTTGTTACTATGATCCTAGTGTGCAGTACAAGAAAGGTTGGGGATGATTTAAGAGGAAGAGAGGATTAACCCTCTATTACAGTTACATAAGGTCGGGCCATATTACTAAGGATTTCCTTGATAGAAGACCTAGTTGTCTTTGTTGTAAAGCTATGGACCATGAAGTTCTAGATTTCCCTAGGATGATTTCCAAACTTGAAAGAATGAATATGGAACAAGAAAAACATGAGAAAGACTCATAAACTAAGACTATGGTAGAACCGCAGAAAGCGTCAGAGACTATATTCCTACAAATGAAAGAAACCCTGAATGACCATAGAGATATCAACTTATCATATATATTCAAAGAGAAAGAGTTCATAGAAGCAAGAATAGGAGACTTTGACATAGACTATGTTATGGATGAGGAAACACAGGTGAATATTATGACAGAAAGAACTTGGGAAATTTTAGGAAATCCTACTATGATTCGTTCATTGAAAGGAATAGGATTATTTAGAGGAAAATTGATAACACTATGTGGAAGACTTACCTAGAAATCTATGAGTGGTCATGGCACTTCAATAGAAGAAGAATTTGAGGTTGTTAATTTTTTTTAGAACAACGCCCCATTTGCTATGTTACTAGGAAAAACCTAGATTGAGAAATATCAGATCCGGAGAAAACAAGAAGAGGAAGCTCTAGAACAGAAAAAGAAAGAACTAAGAGACTTCATGGCTAAGATAATAGCACACTTATTGGAAGAACAAGAAAACCAATCGAAGCTACTGAGGACCATAAATCTGGATGTCGAAGTTGAAAGAACACAGACAGACTTGAAAAACTTGTCCGTACAAGAGAGTAGAGACCTAGCCCAGTTAGAGAAGAAGTATTGGCCTTGAACCCATTGAAAGACCATCAACAGTGTGAAGTTATTATGCCAAGAGAAGATAATAATAATAATGGGAAGAGGAACCCAATAATACAGATCATAGGGAAGAAGGCTAGAAATCTTAGCAAGAAGAAAGAAAAGTTGAAGAAATTACAAGAAGCTCCAGAGAAGACTTCGAAGAAGGAAGGTCTCCATAATTTGAACTTCGTCGGAATATACGAGAAACTCAGATTGGAACTTTGCCATGGCAGAGAGATATCACCGTTGGAGGCATTATAACCATTAGATTGACATTCTTGAACAGTTAGAACACCAATCATGATAAGAAATCTCCCCATCAGACCGGTGGACCGTGTCATAACAGACATAACTGCATCGACGAAGGCTTCTTATCCATTAGAAGGATCTGTTATATTGTTGTTTACTTATCCTATAAAATTTTGCGTCGAGAACACTTTCGTGAATTATATCTGAGCCAACTAGAGAACTCATTGTTACTATGATGTGCTTATTGAGACCTTTCCATCCATTCTATTACATCGAGAAATTCTTCATCATCCTGAGATATTCAATCTCGATAATGCATGTCAGACAAGCTCAAGACTGTGGAAAATTCAGTAGAGGAAATTTTAATCGATCTAATGGTAGAGAGAGTGACATCTGCAGGAGTTCAAGCTTCATCGACAAGAGGAGTGAAAGCCTCCCTGTCGACTGCTTGCAAATCCGAACCATCCCGAGCTGCAGAAGAGAAAAGGACTAAACATAGAGATGACTTAGAAAACATGAATTTAATCCCATCCATCATGCCCGACTACATCCCACCTATGGCCAGTGTGGTCAGTCGTGATAGTGTCCTAAGGGATTCTGAATACACAGTTATCATGACATACCTCCCAGACAGGATATGCGCTGTCAGATTGCAGTTGGATAGAATTCCAACTTTGAAGATCAATGACTATAATATAGGAGACCATAATACCTATGGAATTCTCTTGCCTCAAAACTACTTGACCAATACGAAGGGAATGAAATATAAAATCATTCCCCAACCATGGACTGTGATCATCACACATCCCACTATCCTAAACGTAATGAAAATCCCACATTTTGGAAGGCACCGAGAGGTTAACACATTCATTAAACTCCTACTGTCATGCTTCCATGGCAGTTACTTATGGCTAGACAAACGTATCATCGTTGATCCGGTGTTGATCCATAAGATCATCGACCTAAGTATGTAGGGACCTGAACCATAGGAATTTTACCCAAGAAAGGTTGTAGATCGTTCCCTAGCACAGAGGATTAAAGATACTTATGGTGATGTAGAGAAGGGAACCTCGAGGCTACAAGGTAACCTCCATTCAAAATGGTGTAGTGCACCTTGCTTGCTAGTTGATTGCTGGTAAGTTAGTAAGGAAGAACAGACCCACACAGGTCATGGGTTTTGTCATTGACCTTATGGGAAAGTGCGTGGAGGGATTACAGATGAACTGGGATAGTTACTTAGTCAACCAGCTAGAAGTGGATTGTCGTGAATCTCAAGATTAGGGCTATGAGTTCCACTTTAGCTGGCTCCTAATCCTCATTGCATTTACATCTTGGGAGATGCCAAAAGGTGTGACCTTCCCTGACATTGATCCGTTCGAGCTGCTTTTTGCGCATTTTAACACGCTCTGGTATTTGAGTGATATGGGAAAATAGTGGCAGTTGAACACAATATTTCATACCTACTACCTACAACTGAAACAGGTTATTGAGTCATTCCCCTGTATGACACAGAACACTCTGGACAGATTCAGACCCCTGATGAGGTTCTGCACAGATAGGCATTTTATATATATCACTGCACGTATAGACAAGAGTAAAGAAGAGTTGTAGTCATACTATAATATCACCGAGGAAGATCTAGAGGAGATCACTTAGGAATGAAGAACAAAGTACCTTATACCAATCAACCAGGTGGAACTGTCCGACCGAGAACTCATTGGAAACCCGGTGGTTACCCACGAAGAGTATGATGCACCCAACAGTAGTAGGAAGAAAAATAAAGAAGAGGTACAACAGTTGGACAATGTCTCAGAAGAAACTGATTCAGACACACCTGGTGGAGGAGGTGGTGACAAAGTGGACAAAGAAGAGAAAGAATGGGAAGAAGATAAGAAAAAGAAAGGTGAAGTAATACCACCATAGAATCCCCCTAATGATTTAGATCCACTAAAGAAAATAAAGGTTTCCCCCGTGAAACCTACATTGCAGAAGAAATCCAAAGCTGGTGAGTCGAAGCTACAGACTATGATCACGGTGGATGACTTCGACTTCATTATCACAACTGTGTTAGATGCCTCGGAAGATATTTTGTAGAGAACCAAATAAAAACAAGAGTCTATGTATTTTAGAATTGAGACAGAGCTAAGGGGTGTCCAACAAGCCCTTCAATCTAGCCATGTAGTTTCCATTGCACCTTCGCCATCAGATGAAACAAAGTTTGGAGACGTACCTTCCCAACTCCGCAAAATAGCTGACACCACGCAAGCTCACCTTTGTTGCATGAAGGAAGAGAAATACCAGGCCACAAGGACTCTGAAGCAAGCATAAGAGGAGGTGATAAAGAAACACAGGGTTGCGCAGTAGGAGAAGGCTTCCCTCCAAATGAAGTTCAAATAGGAGAAAGAGAAGATCCAGCAAGAGATAGAATAGTTTCTCACAGATCACATTGTAATCAAATAAGAATTCAATAGAGTACTTCGCTCTGTGACGAGCTTAAAACAACTGGCCAAAGACCTAGTAGAGCATCAGGTGGCATGGCTTTCTGAAGCCATTCAATAGCTTCAACAGAGAATAGCAGATCTAGAGATACAAATAGTGCCAAGCACTCTGCAGGATGTGTGGGATCAAAAAGAAGTAGGATCACAGAGAAGAAACTTCTCAAAGAAAATTTGAGAGAATCAAGGCCTTCACCATGGAATGTAAACAATTAAGTGATCACAGTGCACAAACTTATGAGAAAATTACCGAGGATCCCAAACTAAAGACACTCAAGTCACAACTCCAAGAGGCCAAGCAACAAGCAACAATAGTTTAGGCACAACTAAAGCTCTTATCAGTAGTTGAGAGAATGAAACTTTCCCATCAACAATGCACTGTCCAACAAGAAGTCCATACCATGCAGATAAAATTCATGGAAGTGACTCGGAGGCTCCAGCTAGCCAAGGACGCATCTTTCCAACTATTTGAAGAGATTGAAGGATGAGGAGAAGAACTAGAATAGGTAGTCACTAGAGTTGAGAAACAATTGGAAGGACCTCTGAACAAGGCAGTTCTTTTGGAGTTCATCGCGTAGGAGGCCTTGGAACAACAACAGGTCGAAGTAGCTCGAGCCAAGATCGAGGCTTTTGAGGTAGAATTAACCAAAGGAAAGTGATTCAAGATGAGTCACAGGTGAGTGTTTGGGACATGTTGGCCCTTGACCAAGTTTTGGAGATCCTTGGTCAGGTGTGACCTATTTTGGGACTTCCATGGGCTTTCTAAGGCTGAGCGGAAGTTGAAGTGGATATCGTGGGATATCAACCCCTTTTTAGGGAATTTTTTGGTTTGAAGCTTATGTAATGGGTATGGGATGTTGGTCCATGGGTTTACCCATGTTTAAGCCCTTTTGAATGTATAAATAGAAAGCTAGGTGATGTAAGTAAGGGGTGTGGGTGTGTGTGATGCTAGGTGCTAAGGGAAAGTGAAGGCCAATGTGCTAAGTGAAAGTGATAGTTGGGATTGCTTTATGCATACTGTGTGAGAGTTGCAAGGCTAAGTGTAAGTAACTGTAAGAGACTCTGTAAGAAATTTTTGTTGTAACCTAGCTCAGGGAAGGAGTATCTGGCGAGGTGCGTGCAGATCTCCTGTCCTCTCCAGAGTATGTTTTTTATGCTATGTTCCTCTAAGAAGCTTGACAAGAAGATAATAAAGAAGAGAAGAGTTGGTGGATGTAGCCCTAGGCTGGGAGTGAACCAAGTATATCCTGTGTTATGGTTTCTTTGTGCATTTCAATTATTTATTTGTGCCTTTGATGTGATTTATTCTTAGTGTTGTTATCTTTATAAATGTTAGAAGCATATGATATAAAAGCTTAGTGCTCAGTGATGTGCATAAGATGCTAGATATGATCTATGTTGATGTGTTTAGTGCTTGAATGTGTTGAATCTATTGAATACTGTCCCACACTATCATTAGGGTTTATCTGTGTTGTAGACAAAGGTTAAGTACTAATGAATGACAATTGCTAAGTAATTTGTTAGAATATTGTAATCACATATATTTGTCCCAGATAAGGTTGCAGACACTGGAGTCATGCAACCACCCCTACCTCTACCTCAGGTGAGACTTCATCTGCTTCACAGGTGTTTCTGAAAGGGACAATAGTTAGGGTTTTGTTGGTGCATTGTTGAAGCATTGAACCCTGGGTCTGCCCCTATGCCAACAATGTTTGTCAATAATTCGATGATTGAAACTTATTCAACAATATTGTTAGTTGCATGACCCAGGAAAATACCATGTAGACTAGTCAATTCATCTGTAGGTGCATAGATTTCCCAAGAAGCAGACACTAAGTTTTGAGTACTGCAACTAGCTTCATTAGCAAAGACAATGTAGGGTAGCAAAGACACTGACATTTGGAAGCCAAGAACAACACAAGATAAGCATCTGAGGATCGAAACCAAAAAACGAAAAGAAAAATAACAAGGGTATGATACATTAAAAGTACAAGTACTCATGCAAAAAATGATTTAAGCATAGTACTTTTTCATCATAGAAACAATACATTCCTCATCATCATCATCATCATCGTCATCGTCATCATCATCATCATCATCTTCGTCGTCGTCGTCATCTTCCCTTAATGTATTTTGACCACAAACACTATAACCTCTAACCACTATAATCATAAACACATTGACTATGACATTAACCCATTACACATCATATCATGTTTTTATAATATATATAAATAATGTATTTATGTATATTATATATAACATAGCATAACCCAAAATAAATAAATAAATAAAAATAGAAAAAATAGAAATGATAAAAGATATATTAAAATTAAAATAAAATAAAACAAAAACAAAACAAAGTATTGATATCATTGTACATGTTACCAAGGGAAATAAGAGCACTATGCATGAAACTGAGGGCAGAAAGAATATAGACTGTGAGGGTGGGGAGATAGACTACGAGGGCACAGAGGGGAGATAGACTGTGACTATGAGGGTGAGGAGATATACTACGAGGGCATGGAGGGGATATAGACTGCTACTGCGAGGGTGAGGATATAGACTGGGAGGGTGAGGGGATAGATTGCGAGGGCACGAAGGGGATATAGACTATGAGGGTGAGCTAAGGGAATAGATATATACTGTGAGGGTAAGTTGAGGGAACAACGGGGAGATAGACTACAAATGGAGATAGACTAAAAGGGTGAGTCGAGGGTACTAATATAGACTATGAGGGCATGAAGGGGAGATACATTGTAAGGTCACAAAGATAGAAAGCAAGGGAATAAAGATAGACTACGAGGGCACCAAGAATGGTGAGTACCTCTACATTTGACTTTGTGTAGGGTTTTATTTTAGAATTTTATTTTATGGTTTTATTGTATATTTGAATGCTCTTGTCAATGGAGAATAGTTGACATATTAATATAGAAAAATATGAAATCTATAGCTATTTCAATGATTTCCAATCCGGAGGAAAGATAAATATTTGACCAAACTTAGAAATTCATGTGTATCTCTCTGTAATTAGAGCATCGTATGCATATGGATATATAACTTGTAAGAAAGAAACCTTGTTTACCAAAGGCCTTTCACTTCAAATTTATAATGATGATAATTTGTTTGAGTTGAGATGATTGTGTGGGACTCAAACTGTATAATTTCACCAAACCAGATGGTCAAAAAATAATTCTTCACAAAAAATCACAGTAGGGTGTTGAGGATAAATGCAATAGATCAAGTGGATATTTTCTGAATGGAACTATGATTTCCACCCTTTGTATTTTCATTCTTTGTTGGGTCCACTGCATCTCTTGAACTTCCCTTCCAGACTCATTGCAATAAGCATCACCCAACTTGTTCATAGTTAGGAAGTCCATTTCTTGCATAATGTACTAGTGCAAGAATGCATTGATTTTGAGAACCCTCAAGCATTTAGGGATTTTATCATTCACCTTAATCAATGTTTGGTGGTACTTTGCAATGAAGTAATTTAGAATAAACTATACTTTCTTTAAGTACAATCTCTGTCACTGTATGTATGCATCATCAAGGTGTCCCATGGGATAGAATTTATCTTTCAAGGTTGTCTTAAACTCTTCCCTCATGGTGATGGACCATTGTGCTGATTCTATCTGATGGGTATAATATCACCACCATAAGATTTCATTTTCAACAAATTTGAGATATACAACAACATGAACTTATTAAAACTATTGAAATCAATGAATATCCTTGTAGAGGATATCACTAGGCAATTGAATCTAATGAAATTTCCTTTTAAGTGGATGTTAATCATACACTACCAAATTCTCAATATACTCCAAATTATATTAAAAAAATTAAAATATAAATGAAACAAACCAAGCCTTAGTAGATGGTGTTCTTTTTTATTTGTAGAATGATATTATTCCTAGAGATATTAATAGAGAGGGCCGTGATTTTATGAATGGTACAACATTTAGTGAATTTTTTTATAAGCCATCTATAGTCCCTTATAATGACATGCAAATGAATCCTAGTTATGATATGAAGTTATCCTCTTCATATGAAAAATCATTTCAATCATTGGAAATAATGAATGCAAATCCTTTATGTAGTATTGTTATGGGATTACTTGGTAAATGCGAACATAAACAAATATCCCTAAATCCACCCACATTTAGAACAAAACATAACATAATATGATGCTTTCCCTAAGCTCTAATTATTGAGTTTACTTGTTAACAAGAGATAGACAACATATCATTTAAATGTCCTTTCCTCTTGCCATTGTCATCCTAGCTCCACTTCGGTGCTCCTATGATATTGAATCTGCAAGGGAACACAATCCAAACAAATTGAAAGAAATCCAATGTACTCAACAACAACCTATGTATGTGATCAAGGAATCATACAATAAAACAAGATGAGTTTTATGGGAAAGAAACATATCATTGTATCATATTAAAATGAAAGTGGAGATTACAACCAAAGCCTTGATATCACAAGGTCCCCTTTCGATTACCCTTTGCTCCAACCCACACACTTGCTCCAATATTGAATGAAGAAGGTCCATAATAACTTGATGAACTGAAAAAGAAGCTCTCAAGTATGAGTTGAAGTAGAATTCCTCATCCAATTCTTAGCCTATTCATCCTTAGCCTTTTCCATGAGAGATCCCTCTTTATATAATGTGAAGGAGAGATGGTTTAGGATGATCCCACCAAACCAGAGAAGTGAGTAACATCCAAACCATTCGGAGGCCACCTCATCTTCTATAAGATCCCCTTCTGGAACATTCGTGAAACTTGAACTTTTCTTAGTCTTTTGGCATCATCGCACCCTAGGTATAATGCATCCTACAGAGACGTCACAGCCTAGATTTAGAGTAGAGTTGTTATCAAACTAATCGGTAGGTGTGGACACTAACAGATCTCCCTAGATCCACCTGGATCTAGAACAAAACAGGATAGGACATGACTCTTTCCCTAAGTTTTGACCATTGAATTAGTTGGTAAGGAGGAACAAGTAACATACCTTTGTATCACTTCCTAGGGTTTCTATTGCTCCTGCTTCACTCCGGTTCTCTCGTGAAGTCAAGACCAAGACAACACAAACCAACCAAAGTGAATATAGCAAAATATATTCAATCGTCAACTTATGTATATGATCAAGGAATTACATAATAAAGTAAGAATAGCTTTATGGAAAAGGGACATGTCGCTGTATCATATTAATCAAAAGTAAAAGATACAACTTGATCGCCTTGATGTCGTAAGCTTCCTTTCAGTGGCTCTTGGCTCCAACACACACACTTTCTCTATCCTTGTATGAAGAAGATCAAATTCTCTTGATAGACTTATTAGAGTCTCCAAGCTCTTGTTCAAGCTAGGTCCTTCACACAATTCCTTCACCAATTATCCAATGGATCTTGCTTAACCTTTTCCATGAGAGTTCCATCATTATATAGGAATAATGACATGGTTACTTGGATAAGAATGATCCCACAATATCAGGGAAACCACTAAAAAGAATAACCATTTGAATGCCAACCCATTATTCTAGAAAATTACCTTCTATAACCATCGAGACTTCATCATTTTTCAAGATTTAGAGCAAGTTCGCACCCTAGATATGTAGCATAGTGCAAGAATTTCGTACCCTAGCTGAAGGCAGCTTACGAGACTGGGTCATTCTCGCACCCTAGTATATCAACAACCTGTGAACTCTCTTCAAAAGTTTGTTTTCTGGGAAGAGATGAATGTTAATTTTCTCAAGAGAAAGTTCTTATTAGGAGCCTGAGTACACCATCATCAATACATCATCAATATGACCAAAATCATGGGTAACATAATTCCCCCCAAAGTATGAGGCCAAAATCAATGACATCTGAAATACTTTGTAAACTGAGTGTGTGTGTATGTAGGAGACCAGGAGTGCACCTAATCGGAAACCTGCAAACAACCAAGCATATGCAGAATATCATGTTTAATTCTGAGGTAGGCAATGCCATACTCAGATAATAGATGGATGACATTATAGACATAGGTCATGGCCACCAATCATACACTGTGGATCCACATCGTCAAAATATAGCATAGCCACCAGGAATACACTATGGATCTATGCGAGAAAATTCAAATTGAGACGACATAGCCACAAGACATACAAAGTGGATATATGTGTCATAGATCATACATATTCCATCACAACCTGGACAAAGAGATGATATCCAAGGTATTCAATCATGTCGCCAAAAGTATGAATCTAACCACGTGATTACATGTGTTGAAGTCAAACATGGTAGAAACCACTTGATTACTGCTCATTGATGAAACCATTAACAAGTGCGAGGGAAATCACCATTGATGTCAATGACTCCCAAGGTACTCTAATACAATCCTTTGAATGTGAATAAATGAGTCGAATTTGAACATTCGATGGAATCTTTCGATCAGGGGTCAATGATGTAAACCCACTGTCAAAAATGAGGAAACTCGCCATTGAGGCATGCAAGTTCCAAGGTACCAAATAATTTCTAATTCTTGTTTCCGGATAATGAGCTGAAGTCGATGGAACAAAACTCGTCACAAGAGGGCCTTGATGTATCCCCCATCAATGACACAAAATGAGTAACAGAATTTGAAGATGAAATAGAGTATGATGTAAGTTGAACTGGACACAGGGAAGGCCGACACGGAGAGAATGGACAACTGCAGATGGCTGACTCAATTGAGGTTTCAGATGAACTTCTATTGAACATATGAACGACATGACCAACAATTTGGCATCATTGACTCAAAGATGACACAGGGAATGACCTTGTAGCAAATCGAATGAGAGACAAATGGATTTCCCAAACCAGTTTCAAATAATGAACAGGGGGGTGTCATGTTCAAGAGCGACACTTACTGCCAATTAATATGAATATGAAAACATATCTCTTTCCCAAACTTTTCCCCACCATTTATGGAAAGTACCTCTTTATTTTTACGCAATCTTGAGGAGGATAACATATGCTTGTTGATGTAAGCTCATCCTTCCGATGAGTCCCTTGGAGTATGTTTAACGAACCCTAGGAAGGAGTGGTTCGGTCCCATTACGGGTCTGTCGATGTTTGTTTAACAAGTCCAAAGATAGAAAACTCGAAGGTTTTTCATGATTATAGAGTTTGGAAAAACACTTAAAAGAGAACTCTCTTAGTTCCTTTTTTGTAAAATAGTTTGACGGGACTGAAAAAGAGATAAATCATCACCCACCAGATGCTTTCTTCAAATACTTTATCGAGCGTGAAAATATCAAGTTTGCTCAGTTATCTTTTCATGTTTAGAGAGTCTGAAAAGATCGTAAAGAGGATTCCAGGGGGGTTCCTTTTTCGTGTAACCTCGTTGAGCCCGAAAAAGTGATAAAAGTATTCTTGATCGCATTCTCATGTATTTTCGAGCGTGAGAACGGACAAAGACCCAGCTCGAGGTTTTGTCCAAAAACCCTGAAAAACAATCAAAACATGCGATGAAAAAGAAAAATATGCCTGCATCCCTGTACATGAACATCGAAGTCATTACACCTGCAAAAGTTACACTTAAAAGGACATTAGGGTTTAGGTTTTAATAAATAAATAATTATAAAAAATTCAAATAACATGGTAAAAGTAAATATAAAGAAACAAAAACTCTTTTTACCATATCATTTTCACTTTTCACTATTTGAACCCAAAAACCCCTCTTTTACCATCAAAGTTTGGCGTCAGATTGCAAGAGTTACGAGCATCCATTCAACGAGTCGTCAACAACAGTGAGGTAGGCTATTTTTCCTCTACTCTTTCATGGTTTTATTTTGCATTTTCATTGGTTAAAAACTCATTTTTGGATTGATTTTGTGAGCCATACTTGCGCTCAACCATTCTTGCAGGTGGGCAACACAGGGCCTACGAGAATCGGTCATTCTCGCAGGTGAGCCCATAGTAGCTTGCGAGGTTCTCGCACTGTGTCTAAAGGGCACCTGTGAGAACCGCAAAGCCTAAAAACATCTTTAAGTTTTGCTCAATGAAAGAAAACCAAATTGTGAGTAGAGTTACTAATCTTCTTTTTGTGCTTCTTGTACAGGTAGTTGGCCATCAAAATGGTTCTAGAATGGCATGAAAGGGAGCACGAAGAAGACAATGCCATTGCTGGAAATCATTCGCCCACTATTTCCTCTTTGAGAAACTGTGGCCTTATGAAGTAATTTCATATCCCGGGCATGAGGGCCGAAGTCAGGTTATTAGAGTACCTTGTGCATATGTGGGATCCCGATTAGCAGGTATTCCATGTAGGGGTCCACACATTGTCCTTAGATATTGAGGACATTCACTTTTTGACTGGACTGTCACGACAGGGGTACTACGTGAGCCTGAATGGTAGCAGAGGTGGTGGGCTGCCCATGAGTGAGTAGTGTTGCATACATTGTGTTCCCGAGGCAGAGAGGAAGAAAGGGAAAGTAGCTATTTCGGGGGTATGGGATTTGACCCTCCATACTATCTTGTTTACCATAGCTCAGATGGATAGGAGCTCCACTCCTCACATGGTGCTACAGAGTTACTTCTAGTATGCTATAGAGTGTAGTGAACCTCGAGTTTTCAACTGGGCAGATGTTGTGCTTCGTAGTATGAAAAAGAAGTTAACCAAATGCAAACGAGGTGACCTGAAGAAATTTGGGTACAGATCTTTGTTAGTGTCCTTCTTTCTCAAGAGGGTTCCATTATTGAGGCTGTAGGTTGAGTGGAATCTGCTGGCTCCTACAGATCCAAGAATGCTGAGATGGTGTCAGCTCATGGCCCGACACGTAGCTGGACCAATTATCAGGTATGATGATACTTTTTTCGACTGGTTGCGACCACAGATGTTGATGGTCGACGACTATGCTTATGTCGGGTTGGATTTTCGAGGAGATCTAGACTTAGTCCTGCCAGAGGATGCTCAGTGGGGGGAACTTGGTAAGAAGCACACACATTTTTTTTCTTTTTAAATTTTTTTGTGCATTTTGATCATATGAAAATGTTTTTTTTATCTGTTCATCCAAAGACTAACTACCAGATTCGTTTTTGATGACACAGATGTGGGACCTTACCGACTTCCTGGTACTTCTCCCATTCAACAGTGAGGAGAGGTAGCGCCAGTGCCACAATACGCCGAGGATTATCAAGTAGTGGAACAAAACCTAGAGGGCTTGACCGCAGATATTCCAGACATGCCTCTTGGAGAGATTCCATGACATCAGCATCATACAATAGGAGTGTCAGATTCCATGGGTCGAATACTCCATAGGGTTTCTCGGGCAGTCGTGTGTTACCATGAACATCATCCATGACATCACTTTGTAGAAGCTATGAGCTTCATATTTTGACATTTGGTCTTCAGGTAAAACTTTTTGTAAAAACTCTTTTGATCGTTATATATACAGACGGCTTCTACCGGTTTATCTTGTGTTGTGTGAAAATTGATGTGATTGATTTATAAATGATCCAAATGTCTATCTAATACATAATTAGCCAATGCATCAGTTAATATATTTAGACATCTAGGAATATGTTGATATTCAATATAATCAAAATAACGTTCCAAGAGGCGAATTCACAAATACACCCATAACAAAGTAGGACTTCGAATAGTATAGACATTACTTAATTATAGTACTACAAGCTATGAATCGAGTCGCACAACCAAATGAGGAATTCCAAATGAGATAGCATCAACCAATAATTAGATATTGGCACTATACTCTGCAATATTGTTGGTCGCACGACCGAGACACACACCTCGTAAGGAGACAAGTTCATTTGTAGGGGCGTAAATTGCCCATGCGGCAGAAGCAAGGTTCTGAGTACTACGGCTAGCGCCATCAGCGAAGCCAATGTGGGGTAGTGGAAACTCTGACATCTGGAAATCAAACACAATGTCACATAAGGGCAAAGACCAGATAATGATGAAAACAAGCTATATTAGTACACAAGAAGTATGATACAATAAAAATACAGGTGATCTTATGCATAGTACTTCTTCAAGTACAACCCATTTATGGGTTCACTTAAAGGGATACCATCATAATCTACTAACTCATAGGATCCTTTTTCCAAAGCTCGTCTAACGATATAAGGACCTCGCCACATGGCTTCAAATTTTCCAGCTCCTAGCACATCTCGATCGTGTTCGTAGAGGATAATGAAATCTCCATCAGAGAAAATGTGAGGCTTGACATGTTTGTCGTATTGGGCCTTGACACATTTTTTCTGAGTTTCTATGACTAGGGTAGCATCGCGTCGAGTTTCGTCTAATCGCATAAGATACAATAGACGTTCTTCTTCAGCAAAAGTGTTTTGGTAGGAGTTCAACAACTAGTTTTAAACAGGGTATCTCGCATTCGATTGGGAGAATGGCTTCCAAACCATAGACTAACCGGAAAGGTGTAAACCCAGTAGCGGACTTGACGGATGTCCAGTAAGCCCGCAATGCCGAAACAACCTTGTGTGCCAACTTGTTTTGTGAATCCCTATCATTCGTCGGAGCATAGTTATGAGAACTTTGTTCATTGCTTTGACTTGGCCATTGGCTTGTGGGTAATAGGGCATTGAGTTTTCATGGCGAAGAACCAAATTTTCAGTAAGTTCGAACATCATGAAGTTTCGAAAGTGGCTACCATGATCATTGACGATAGCCTGCGGGACACCAAAATGAGATATGATTTGATTAAAAATAAATAATGTTGCAGTCTTTCCAGTGTTGTCAAATGTCAGCATCTCCTCGGCCCATTTCGTAAAGTAATTGACAACTACAATAATGTATCCATGCCCCCCGACTGAGTGAGGGTGACATGTCATGAAATCGATGCCCCATTTCACAAAGGGACCAACAGAGACCACAGGGTGAAGAGGAGTGGGATGCGATCGTATCTTGTTATTATAGGTATGACAAGCATGGCATTTTTGAATGGCGATTATGCAGTCATTAAATAAAGAAGGCCAAAAATACCCTGCTCGTAAGATCTTCTAGGCAGTAGCATACCCAGACATATGTCCACCACAGGCCCCAAAATGGCAGTCATTCAGAGCTTTCTCGGCTTCGTCGAACATGAGGCAGCATCGAAAAACTGAGTCAACCCCCCAATGATAAAGAGTATCTCTGAGGATAATATATTGACAGGCTTGGTAGTGTATTCGTCGTCAATCAGTACTAGACAAAGTTGGTCGGAAAGTCTGGGTTTGGAGATATATAATGATATCACCATACCAAAGATCATCAGTGCTGATGAGTAAAAGGGATTCATCGGGTAATGAATCAGCTACTACATTTCTCGTTAGAGAATAGGGAAGGTTTCATATCAACTCAGCAAACACTAAGGACCTCTTAGACTTGGTGTGTTCAAATTCCAAGTCAAACTCCTGGAGTATCACAATCCATTTGGAGTATTTTCCCCCTAGAAATTGACGCGTGAGAATGTGTTGCACAGGGTTGTAGTTAGAAATCACTATAGTCTTGCATGAGAGTATATAGTGCCGGAAGCATTGGACAGCTTGGACGGCAGCCAAGGCCAGTTTTTCAACATGTAAATACTTGATTTCGGTAGGCGTTAGACTTCGACTCAAGTAGTAAATCACATTTTCGTTGTTAGCATCATCCTTTTGGACGAGAACCATACCAATGGTGTAATCCTAGGCAACAAGGTAAGGGAATTAATCACGATTGTAATCGAGGGGAAAGAGAAGTGAAGCACGCATTAGGGACAATTTCAAAGCTTCGAAAGCATTGTTGGCGATGGTATCCCAGACGAACTCAGACCCCTTTTTTAATTACCACGTAAATCCATGAGTTATCTCAGCATAATTTGGAATAAAACGACGAAGGAAGTTTTCTTTCCCTTGCAAACTTGGTAACTGGCGAAGTGTAGAAGGAGGAGGGAGATTAAGGATTGCCTCAACCTTAAGAGGATCGACCCAGATCCCTTGACTTGAAACGATAAAACCTAGAAGGTGGCCAGATTCCACGCAGAAAATGCACTTATGAGGATTCAAACGTATATGGTAGAACTAACAACGGATGAAAATGGCATGGAGGTGGGTCGGATGATCGACTCAGCGCATTGAGTGAGAAGGTAAATCATCCAGATATGGTTGGACGATGTGCTTGATATCATGGAAAGCATAAGACATAGCGCGTTGAAAAGTGGCACTAGTGTTCTTGAGACCAAAAGGGAGTTTCCGATAGGAAAAAGTACCCCAAGGGAAAATAAAAGAAGTCTTATGTTGATCCTTGGGAACAATGTTGATTTGATTATAACCGGAGAAACCATCCATCAGAGAGAATATTTCACTTCCGGCGCAATCGTCGACAATTTGATCGACGAAGGGGGTAGGAAAGTTGCCTTTGGGACAAGCTTTGTTGATATCCCTATAATCAATGCATACACAAATTGTGGCTTGTTTCTTGTCAATCGAGACAAGATTAGAAACCCAGTCAGTGAGGGCCATTGGATAAATAAAGCCGACTTTAAGAAGTTTCTCGACTTCGAGCTTGATAGAAGCTTCTTTACGTGGGTGAACGGGATGAAGGCATTGTCAGACAGGTTTAGCGTCAGGGTATGTCTTGATCTCATGTATCACAATCTCAGGGTCGATACCCGACATTTATTCGGAGCTCCAGGTGAAGATGTCATGAAACTCTTTGAAAAGGGATGTGTATGTGAAGATTTTGTCAAGGGAACACGAAGCTCCGATATGGACAATTTCGACAATTCTGGGTTTGACGGATATGTCAAGGGGAATAGTGGGTGAGATATTACTCAAGTTCCCTTTGGAAAACACATCGTGTGTGGGTCCGAGAATGGTTGAGATGACAACAATGGTCGACGGAGTCGATACCCCTTGGTAGTTTGCAATGGTATGTTTCTCCAGAAAGAGGATGGAACGATGATGTCCACCGTCCCAAGGGGTGTCTTCCATGACAGACATGATCATCTCGTCAGTGGGAAAAATAACACAGAAAGGATCTAGAGGTAACTCACCAAGAGAGGGGGTAGAAGGGGTTGTTGATTGAATGGACTGATAGGTAGATTAAACTGGACTTAATGACATTGCGTTTCCATAACGAAGATGATCTCCAAGGTCAGGTACTATCCAGGGGTTGTGAGACATAGGAGTTTCGTGAATCAAGGTGGAGATCATGTTGATTGAAGCAACGGACGAGTGTGGAACATCGGGCACAGGAATGGGGAAAGTACCCATTAACGAAGAGTCTTTGAGAAGACCAACACTGACGTTCTCATAACCCGGTGAGGTTTTAGCGATGAACGGGACGTTTCCAGTATGGGTATCGGAATTAAAGAAGGCTAATTGGTCAACAGTGACTACTTTCCCTTGATGCGGGAAATGTACCACATGAAAAAGGGTTGACACAACTGCATGCATGGAATCGATCCAGCTATGGCCAAGCAGAAGATTGTAATCAAGGGGAGCATCAAAGACTTCCACTTCAACATGGACTGTTTTTCCTTCTAACGTGATGGGAAACGAAGGAAGGACACCGTAGGGCTTAAACCCGAAGCCATTGAAGGCTTTGAGAGTGTTCTGGGATTCGTTTAGAGAGGGAGAGCCAATGGATTTCCGGCAAGTAAGAGACATGACACACGTCAAGGCGCCCTCATCGATAATGGTTAGGAAAATGTTTTTGTCAGAGACATCACTTGGATCTGGAATGCGAGTTGAGGGGGTAACCTTGGAATGTGATCTTCCAAGTCAAAAATTATTAAATTCGTATCTGTCGGATCGATTCCACCGATAGATTTCAACAGTGCCTTATGTTGTGAGGGACAACTCTGAAGGACTTTGAGGGCTAACATCGCAGAAGGTGCTTGGGCCAGATCTTCAACAATGTTGTAGTTTTGGGTAGCACAAGCATGAGGATTGAAAGCCGATTTCCAAACAATGCCCTTTGGGGGGGGACAAAGAACTGTGTCGAGGCTCAGTCGTTCGAGATGAAGAGGACCATTGGTAGGTGGAGTCGTGGGAGAGGGTTGTACCGAGGAAGGAGGTAGATAATCAACCTTCTCTTTAGATGGAGAATAATCTTTGGCTCGAGTGGTGAGTGTAATGTTGCTTTTCTTCAAATCCCCAGTACACATCAATACATAGAATGTAGTAGAAGATGAGGGTTGGTCATGAATGACCAACTGAGCCTGTTGTTGAGACGGGAAGGGTTGGGACAAAATGGTCAGAGCAGGTGGTTTTGGGGCTCCTTGAAGGAACTTAGTGACCTCAACGCATCGTGGACAATCCTTCATGTAGTGATCATCACCACAGATAAGACAAGGGTATCGTGGTTTGCACTTATTCCGATCGTCAACAGGTGTTGTTTTGGTTCTTTCTGCTTGAGAAGTATTTCTCTCCTCCTTATTCTTACCTCTTACCTTTTTGGATTTGTTTTTACCGGCTGGGGTAGATTGAACTGCATTGACCTCAGAGGTCTTTCTGGTGGGAGGGGCAGGAGACAAAGCATTTTGAACATTAGAAGAAGCAGGTTTAGGTTTGGTGCTTGAAACAAAATGTGGTTGGGCCTGGAAAGTACCAATCACACCATCGGGTGCATGAGAAGTAGCTAGAGTAGTCGAAGTGGCAGAAGTGGAAGGACGAGGTAATTCAGGTAGTAAGTCATAAAGGGTGCTCGTTTGTGAGTAAATGAGATCAAGGTATTGAGCATGAATTATGGCCTGATATTCGATGACTACTCCACCCATGGCGATATCACAACCGAAGTCGTTCACAAATGATTTTGTGAACCACTCTGCCAGCAACTGATCGGGGAGTTCGAGTTTGATGAGATGTCATCTCCGTCGCCACTCATGAATATGGTCAGATATATGAGTGGCTTTGCTTTGTTTGAAAGAACTCAAAATATTGGTCCCCATTTCATAACGGATCGGTAACTGGTATTGCATGAGGAAAGCCATAGATAGGGTGTTGAAATCAGCGAAAAAACCTCATGGTAATTTGATATACCACTTCATAGCAGAACCTGTGAGAGTTCATTGAAAAAGACATAGACGAATAGAGTCATCCATCAATGAGTTGGATGAACACCAGAGGTGAAAAGTCATGACATGATTGTTCGGGTCCTCTCTCACCTTGTTGTCGAATTTAGGAATATCTGAGGGTAGCTTGGCTGGTATAGCATGCCATTGGGGAGAGTGATGAATTGTATCATTTAAAATCCTTGACAAATCTGGAAGATCCAAAGTGGCCAAGATGGGTAATTGTCGATTCACCTGCGGGCACTGGTGACTTTGGGGAGAAATCCCCGTTGGAAAACCAGTAGGACCATAAGAAGTCTGCATATAATGTGAAGACCCAGGCAGATTCAGTGGTGGTTGGAGAGGGTAGTAGCTCATGGTATTGTATCCTTGAACAGGTACACAAGTTTGAGCATTCGAACCCCAAATAGGATTGGGTGTACCTGGATATGGTTGGCCTATATTAGGGATAGGAAACTGTTGCCCCCTAGTTGATTGAGGAGGATGTTGTATCAACTGATTCCAATACTGGGCCAAGGATAGAGGTATATTTTGTCCATCAGGTGGGGTCGGTCCTCCTATCGAAGGTGGTGTCCCAATCGGGATTTGCGTTCCAATTGAGGGTTGTGTTCTAATTGGGATGTGCCCAGTAAGAGGAGGTTGAGTCGTACTACCTTTCCCACCAACGGGAATCTAGTAGTTTGGTGTAAAGGAAGGAATAGTGCCACTAGGATTAATACTTCCAGTGGAAGACGAGAAAGGTCTTCCAAAAGGAAATTGAGGGAGTGTTGGAATAAAAGTGGGAAGAGGGTTCCCAGAAGAAGAGGGACCACTAGGAGAGCCAGATGAGGTTTGAGGATGAGTTGAAATGGAAGCATTGAATGCACGATATCTGGGCGGTAGTGTCAGGGTGATACTGGGCATATGTGGTGTGTTGATGGGGGTGAGACTAACCGTGGTAATCCCGGTGTGAACATTCGTAGTGTTTCTGGGATGAGCCATATCGATGGGGATGGTCAAGATGTGGTCAGATTGTGGGATGTCAAAAGATGGTGCTATCTCAAGGATGGAGATTTTAGAAATCATAGGTGATCCTGGACCAAAAAGGTCCCGTTAAAAAACACCTATAGACTAAAAAGGATATTAGCCTTTGATTCTCGGAAAGGGTCCAACTGGTGATCCAGAAGATGTAACAACTAATTCTCTGGAAGAATTTAGTCCCATAAACGGTCGCTCAGAATCAGGGTGAAATCAAAAGTCCTCTTGAGTATTGGTAATTATGAAATGTTCTAGAGAGTCAGTTCATTCCACTTGTTTCATGGTGATGTCTTGGACTTCACTCTTCTAAGGACATCCCTCAGGTGAACTTGTAGACAAGGGTTGAGAGCCTTCAGGATGCTCTGAAGATAAACCTTGCATTCTACATGAACTTCTTGGAGGAGCTATTGTAAAAGAGCGACATACTTACAAAGAAAATTGGATGGTCAACTTTGGGAAACAAACAACATGCGCTAGTAAACAAAATCTAGGAAATAATACCAAGCAAACAAGACCTTCTAATTCCAAAGTCACTAGTTGGTGATGAAATCCAATGTCATAACAACGAGACGAGAAGGAGATGGGATAGTGTGGAAAAGTTACGCTAACAACCTACTTAACGGACTTACACCCTAGTGTAAGCTCCCACACATACTCATGGGTATACCCTCCAAGGAGCCTGAGTGAGTTTGTCCAACGTCAATTCCAGGTACCATGAAGAATTGCCCCTTCACAGTCACCTTGTGTAAGAACCTAGAAAGATAGGCCACTAAGGTTACCACCAACAACAATAAAGCTTGGGGGGACAGTCGACAGTCCGATCCACACACAAGGGTAGGGTATCTAGCCGAAAATCAACTCAAAAGGATTCCACTCATCATTGTGGGTATACCTCCGAGTGACCCCCATAATATGTGAAATCTCTACACCAATATCAACAAAGCAGGGTGAGTAACTCTGTCAATATCAATGCGACCTCTTGCTTGACCCTTGTGTGAGAAGGGCGTCCTAGGACAAGATATTGTAAATGGAATTTGACACTCCTTAACACAAGATGTTATTGTTTGTTTTGTGATTTGGAGAGTGTATATCTTTGCCTACTCCAAAGTGCTAGCCTAGCTAAATGTTGGTGTACTAGAGCCCTAGAAAAGAGTTACTAGTTAAATTTTATAATTGCACAATGTTATTAGAGGTTGTTGTTACTCAAAGGAAGCAGGGATGAAACTGATGTTGTATAAGACTCTGACCCAACAATGCATAGATAGGAATGAAATATATCAATTTTCGTTCAATGAATCCTATGTACGGGAGGGAAAGAGAAGTTTTCCGGATCAAACTTGAACTACGATACACAATTTCCTTTAAAATACACTAGCAACAAATCACGTATTAATAACAATTCTCTATTTTTTCTTTTTCAATAATTATAACAATTGATTTTCAATACTTTCTAAGATGAAAGTGATTTTGAAAGAAAAACATTGTTCACTTTTCAAAAAGGACCTACACCATGAAGGTGAGAGTGCAGAAAATCGAAAACCAATGAACAAGCAATAGATAAAAACCCAAACCAATCTTTCAATGGAAACAAAAATAACAAGAAAACAAAACTAGTCTTTTCAATTGCATGAGAAAAGTGATTTTTCAAATAATGAACAAATGATAAAGAACAAGAAGCTCAACTTTCTACCGATCACCGGTTCTTAACTAGGCAAGCACACTCTGATTACAAAATCAGAGAGTAAATCCTTGCAAAGAGAAGTCAAGAAACGAAAGTCGAGAACAAAGTGACAAGAAGAGCCTTTGATTTCCTAAGACTATTCGTGTACAAAAATGAAGACAAGAAAACATCAACGAATGGTCCAAGAAGCTCTTGTTAGGAACCTATACTGATCTGGGCAGTTGATCATGCCAAAGTCTTAAAGAAAAAATTTTGAAAAAATGGGTTCACGGGCTGAGAGTATTACACAGTGCAAGAATAGGTGATTCTCACAGGTGATCTTTGAGCAAAGTGCGAGAACCTTGCAATGAACCTAAAATCAAGATGCAAACTCAGTATGTTCTCACAGGTTACTGTGGAGTGCAGTGCGAGAATGTCTGAAACTAATCAATTTTTTGGAAAAAGACACAAAATTTAAAGAGGCCTTTGGATCTAGAAGGTCTATCAGGGTATCCTAAAGACTCAGAGATTGATATGAATGGATAAAGGTAAGGAAAAATCAAATGGCCAAGGAAAAACACCAAAAACCACAAAGAAAATGGGTCATATCCCTAGTGGAGTTGCCAATTTTGTTATCAAACTAATTGGTAGGTGCGGACACTAACAGATCTCCCTAGATCCACCTAGATCTAGAACAAAACAGGACAGGACATGACTCTTTCCCTAAGTTTTGACCATTGAATTAGTTGGTAAGGAGGAACAAGTAACATACCTTTGTATTGCTTCCTAGGCTCTTTGTTTCTCCTGCTTTGCTCCGGTGCTCTTGTGAGGTCAATACCAAGACAACACAAACCAAATAAAGTGAAGATAGCAAAATATATTCAATCATCAACTTATGTATATGATCAAGGAATTACACAATAAAGTAAGAATAGATTTATGGGAAAGGGACATGTCACTGTATCATATTAATCGAAAGTAAAATTTACAACCTAATCGCCTTGGTGTCGTAAGATTCCTTTCGGTGGCTCTTGGCTCCAACACACACACTTGCTCGATCGTTGTATGAAGAAGATCAAATTCTCTTGATAGACTTGTTAGAGTCTCCAAGCTCCTGTTCAAGCTAGGTCCTTCACACAATTCCTTCACCAATTATCCAATGGATCTTGCTTAACCTTTTCCATGAGAGTTCCATCATTATATAGGAAGAATGAGATGGTTACTTGGATAATAATGATCCCACAATATCAGGGAAACCAGTAAAAATAATAACCATTCGAATGCCAACCCATTCTTCTAGAAAATTCCCTTCTATAACCATCGAGACTTCATCATTTTCAGAGCTTTAGAGCAAGTTTTCACCCTAGCTATGTAGCACAGTGTGAGAAGTTTGCACCCTAGCTAAAGGCAGCCTACGAGAATGGGTCATTATCGCACCCTAGTATATCAACAACCTACAAACTCTCTTCAAAAGTTTGTTTTCTGGGAAGAGATGAATTTCACTTTTCTCAGGAGAAAGTTCTTATTAGGATCCTGAGTACACCATCGTCAATACATCATCAATATGACCAAGATCAAGGGTAATAAGAGGGAGAAGATTAGGCATCATCACACCCTATCTATAGTGTAGCTTGTGACGAACTTCCTTAATAGGGTTTTTGAGAAGAGAAAGTCAATCACTTTACTCATGGAGAAAGACTCTTTTATATTTTTATGGAAACATTAACACATGATGTTAATGGATCATTGGGGTGACAAAAATAATGTGTAACATAATTCACCCCAAAGTATGAAGCTAGAATTTGTGACAGTTGAAATACTTTGTAGAATGTGCATTCCTGAAACAAGGAGCGCACCGATTGGGAACCTGCAAACAATCAAGCATCAACATAATAATATACCATTGTCCGAGGTAGGCATTCCCATACTCAGATTACAAAATTCCAAGCGATTCATGGCCACTAAATATACACTATGGATCAATTTTATTATGAATCAGCATAGCCACCCATAATAAATTGCATATTTGTGGTCCAAAGAATTCAAATTCAGGCATAGCCATGAGACATAGAAAGTGGATCTATGTACCAATACAAATAATGAATACTCCATCGCAACCTGGACTAGAATGGTATGATACAGGGTATTCATTTCCATCATCCCTAAGTACAAATATAACCATGTGATTACAGGTGTTGAAGTCAAACATGGTAGAAACCACTTAATTAATGATCATTAAATAAAATCATTAACACGTGCGAGGGAAATCACCATTGATGTCAATGACTCCCAAGGTACCCCAATACAATACAACAAATGTGAATAAATGAGTTGATGTCAAACACTTGATGGAATCTTCCAATCAGAGCTCAATGATGTGAAACCACTGTTGAAAGTGAAGAAACCTACCATTGAGGCATGCAGGCTCTAAGGTACTGAATGATTTCTAAGTCTTGTTCATGGATAATGCGTTGAAGTCGACAGGAAAAGACTCGTCACAAGAGGGCCTTGATGTATCCCCCATCAATGACATGAAATAAGTAACATATTTGAAGTAGATTAGAGTATGAGGTGATTTGAAACTGACACAGGGAAGGCCAACATGGTAGAATATTTATAACTACATATGGCCTACTCAATAGAAGGCTCATTTAGGTTAGACTTCTCTTGAACATATGAATGACACAAAAATGGTCTTGGCAGCATTGACTCAAGGAGGACCGAACATATGGACATTTGGATGGTCAAACGAGAGATAAATGGATTTCCCAACCTAGATACAATGATAAAGAGGGGTGTCATGTTCAAGAGTGAATATTACTGCCACTAACACGAATACAGAGACACATTTCTTTCCCAAATTTTCCCCCAACATTTCTGGCGAGTACTCTTTATTTTTACACAATCTTGAGGAGGATAACACATGCTTCTTGATGCAATCTCATCCTCTAGATGAGTCCCTAAAAGTATGTTTAACAAAACCTAAGAAGGAGTGGTTCGGTCCCATATGGGTCTTTCGATGTTTGTTTAACGAGTCCAAAGAGAGAAAACGCAAGGGTTTTTCATGTTTAGAGAGTCTAAAAAACACTTAAAGAGAAATCCATCAGTTCCTTTTTCGTAAATTAATCTGATGATACTGAAAAAGTGATAACCTACCACTCATAAAAAAAAATCTTCAAATACTTTTACGAGCATGAAAAGAACAAGGTCGCTCGACAATATTTTCATTTTTATGGAGCGTGAAAATAGCTTAAAGGATACTCCATAGGTTTCATTTTTCTGTTACCATTACAAGTTCAAAAAAATGACAAACAACTACTCGATTTCATTCTAATGGTTTCATGAGTGTGATAAAGAATCAATACTTGCTCAGAGTTTTTCCTAAAAAAACCCTAAAAGGATATGTGACAAATGTACAAAAACAAACCAAAAACCGGATCCTTATTTCAATGTTTCACTCCTATACTTTTTATCTGCAAAAATCAACCACTTATAAAGTTGTTAGGACTTTAGGGTTTAGATGAAACATATAAAATAATATAAAATACAAATGAAAAAGTTAAAGAATCAATAAAAATGGGTAAAAACCTCATTTCACTATTTCATTTGTCATTTCACCCAAACATTGTTCCAAACCCCTTTTTTACCTTCTTTTTCAACTGGGGATTGTGGAGGGCATGGCTAATCATTTGATGAATCATCTCCATAAAAATGATAATCTTAATTTCCTTCATCTTTCCATGGATTAAAATTGGTTTTTCATTGGTTAAAAATAGACTTTTGGGTTAATGTTTTGGGGGTATCCATGTGCAGAGGTCGTCGTAGGTGTCGTATCTTGGGCCCTACGACAATATAAGATCAATGCAGATGGATCTATAGCCAGCCTACAATGACTCTACACTGTGCAGATTCCTTGACCTAGGACGTGCACGACCCAAAAAGTTTTTAAAGATGAATTTGCCAATAAAAATCCTCCAGGGAAGATAATTATGATGCTAATATCCCTTTATTGTTCTTTAGCAGATCTTCCATGGTCAAAATTTTGGAATTGTGTGAAAGAGAGCATGAGGAGGAAAAACACTTTGTCGGGAATGACCCGGGAACACTGTTGTCCCTCTGGCAGTGTGGGTTGTTGAAATTATTCAATATCTAGGGTGTGAGGGCCCAACTGAGACTTCTTGAGTACCTAGTTCACATGTGGTATGTGAAGGAGATGGCGTTCCATGTGGTTGCTCAGATTCTTACCATATATATCAAGGATATCTACTTCTTAACAGGACTATCTCATGATGGATCCTGAGTAACACTTACAGGTAGAAGGGGTGGCAGTGAGCCTATGAATGACTACATCATTAAACATTGTGTGTCGGGTACCCAGAAACATAGCGATAAAGTTGCTATGAGAGATGTTTGAGACTTGCCCCTACATACCATCCTCTATACCATCACATGCATTGTAGGGAGTGCAGCTCCCCATATGGCTCTTTAGAGTTATTTTCAGTGTGACCTAGAGTTTATGGAGCCCCACGTCTTCAACTGGTGTGAAGGGGTTCTCAAAAGTATGAAAAAACAATTGACTAAGTGAAGGAGTGGTGAATTGAAATAGTTCAGATACGAGTCGATTTTGGTATCCTTCTTTCTAGAGAGGGTCCCAATTTTTGACTTATAGGTAAAGTGGGGTATACCTTCCCTAGAGGATATGAGAATGAAGAGGTGGGTTGACCTCATGGCACGGCATGAAACCAGTCCCATCGTTAAATATAACGATGTCTTGTTCGACTGGTTGAGAACTCAAATTCTCATGGTTGACAACTATGCATACACTAGGCTAGACTTCCATGGAGATTCAGACCTAGCCCTTCCTGAAGGTTCCCAATGTGGGGACATAGGTAAGAATGACATTTTTCTTATATCTGTTTTTGTTATTTTTAATGATATAAAATATTTTTTATGTTGTTTATCTGATGACTAATAAAACGTTCTTTGATGATGTATATGTGGGACCTTATTGTCTCCCAAGTTTGTCCCCTATTCAGAGGCGAGGGGAGAGAGGTGACGTAGAAAGAGTAATTGATGTTGAATTTGAGACTCTAAACAAAAACTGGAGGGACTCACGATGAACATCCCAGATTCCTCTAATGATGATATCCCAAGGCATTACTAGCACCCCACAGTGGGTGTGTTTTCTTCCATTGGTCGACTGATCTGTAGAGTAGCACGGGAAGTCGTATGTTACAGCGAGCATCATCCTTGATGTTCTATTTTATATTAATCCATTTGCTTCACATTTTTTATATTTTGGTCTTCAGACAAAAACACTTTTTTTGTAATATTTTATCCTTATATATATATGAGGCTTCTACCGGCTTACTTGTTGTATATACAAAGTGCGTTTGGATTTTATAAATATCTCAATTTTTTTTCTAACACATAATTATCCAAGGCATCTGTTAATGTATTTAGACATCTAGTAATGTGTTTATTTTAAATGTAATCAAAATGAAGTTCCAAGAGGCGAATTCATAAATATACCCTTAAAAACGTAGGACTTAGAATGGAGTAAAAATTACTCAACTGTAGGACTAATAAATATGAATTGAGTCATACAATACGACGAAGGATTCCAAGTGAAAAAAATTATTTTGGCCCTTGACCAAGTTTTGGAGATCCTTGGTCATGTTTGACCTATTTTGGGACTTCGACAGGCTGTCAAAGGCGGAGGGCAATTCGAAGTGGAGATTGTGGGATATCGACCCCTTTTTAGGGAATTTTTGGGTTTTAGGCTTATGTAACGGGTATGGGATGTCGGTCCATGGGTTTACCCATGTTTAGGCCCTTTTGTAATGTATGTATAGAAATCTAGATGATGTAAGTAAGGCGTGTGGGTGTGTGTGATGCTAGGTGCTAAGGGAAAGTGAAGGGAAATGTGCTAAGTGAAAGTGATAGTTGTAATTGCCTTCTGCATACTATCTGAGACTCGCAAGGCTAAGTGCAAGTAACTGTAAGAGACTATGTAAGGGATTTGTGCTGTAACCTAGCTCAAGGAAGGAGGATATGGCGAGGTATGCGTAGATCTCCTGTCCTCTGTGGAGTAGGATTTTTATGTTATGTGCCTCGAAGAAGCTTGACACGAATATAATAAAGAAGAGAAGAGTTGGTAGACGTAGCCCCAGGATAGGGGTGAACAACGTATATCCTGTGTTATCATTTCTTTTTGCATTTTGATTATTTCTTTGTGCCTTTGATTTGATTTATGCTTAGTTTTATTATCTTTATAAATGTTAGAAGCATCTTATATAATAACTTAGTGTTGAGTGATTTGCATAAGATGCTAGATCTGATCTATGTTTATGTGTTTAGTGTTTGAATGTGTTGAATCTCGTTGAATAGTGCATTGTGTTGTCATTAGGGATTATCTATGTTGTAGACAAAGGGTAAGTACTAATGAATGAAAACTTCTAAGTACTTTGTTAGAATATTGTAATCACAGATTTGTATCCCAGCTAAGGTTGAAGACACTAGAGTCCTGCAACCACCCCTGCCTCTACCTTGGGTGAGACTTCATATGCTTCACAGGTCTTGCCGAAAGGGCCAGTAGTTATGGTTTTTTTTGTGCGTGTTTGAAGAACTAAACCCTGGGTCTGCCCCTATTCCAACAAATGGTTCCATTTCCGGGACCTGAAACTGTGATTGCTGGGAACTGAGGAAAAGAAGGAAAGCTTTAAACATAGCTCTGTTGCTTTAGTGAGCAGTATTCTACTTAACATATGAATTTTTGTTCTAATAAAGGAGGTAGATCTGAAGAAAATAGGTAAGATCTAAAAGATTTGTGGTCTGATAGAGGTAAGATCTTAAAGCTTTGTACTCTGTTAAAGGTAAGATAAGTGGAAATTTTTGCTTCAATAGTATGGATCTAGGTATGTTTTCTAAATTTTGTCCTAGTCTGAAAATTAGGGCACAACTAGAAGAAAGAAGGTTTGATATGAGTAGATCTGATAGAAATAATGAAATATATGTTATTCCTATGCATAGAAAGAATGTTTGGACTAAGAAATGGATGCAGAATCCTAGGAAGAATTTTTTGTAGGTTAGTTACTATGGTCCTAGTGCACAGTACAAGAAAGGTTGGGGATCATTTAAGAGGAAGAGAGGATTAACCCTCTGTTATAGTTGCAGAAGGTCAGGCCATATTGCTAAGGATTTCCATAACTGTGTTCTGGATGAGGAAACACAGGTGAATATTATGACAGAAAGAACTTGGGAAATTTTAGGAAATCCTTCTATGATTCGTTCATTGGGAGGAATAGGATTATTTAGAGGAAATTTGATAACCCTGTGTGGAAGACTTACACAAAAATCTATGAGTGCTCATGGCACTTCGACAGAATAAGAATTTGAGGTTGTTAAATTTTTTTAGAACAACGCCCCATTTGCTATGTTACTAGGAAAAATTTGCATTGAGAAAGATCAGATCTGAAGAAAACAAGAGGAGTAAGATCTAGAACAGAAAAAGAAAGAACTAAGATTCTTCATGGATAAGAGAATAGCACACTTATTGGAAGAACAAGAAAATCAGTTGAATCTACTGAGGACCAAAAATCTGGATGTTGAAGTTGAAAGAACACATATAGACTTGAAAAACTTGTCCATACAAGAGAGTAGAGCACCTATCCTAGTCAGAGAAGAAGTATTGGCGTTGAACCCTATGAAATACCATCAACAATGTGAAGTTATTATGCCAAGAGAAGATACAAATAAAAATGGGAAGAGGAACCCAGTAACGCAGATCAGAGGGAAGAAGGCTAGAAATCTCAACAAGAAGAAAGAAAAGTTGGAGAAATTACAGGAAGCTCCAGAGAAGACTTCGCAGAAGGAAGGTCTCTAGAATTTGAACTTCGTTGGAATATCAGAGTAGCTTAGATTGGCACTTCACCATGGCAGATCGTTATGACCATTGGAGGCATTATAACTGTTAGATTGATGTTCTTGAATTGTTAGAACAACAATTATGATCAGAAATCTCTCCATCAGATCGTTGGACCGCGCCGTAACAAACAAAACTACATTGACAAAGGTTTCTTATCCTTTGGAAGGATATGTTACATCGTTGTCTACTTATCCTGTCGAATTTTGTGTTGAGCACACTTTCATGAATTGTATCTTAGAAAACTAGAGAACTCATTGTTACTGTGATGTGCTTATTGAGACCTTTCCATCCATTCTATTACATTGAGAAATTCTTCATCAGGCTGAGATATTCAATCTCAAGCATGCATGTCGAACAATCTCAGCACTATGGAAAATTTAGTAGAGGAAATTTTAATCGATCTAATGGTAGAGAGAGTGATGTATGCAGGAGTTCAAGCCTCATTGACGAGAGGATTGCAATCCTCCTTATCGACTGCTCATGGATCTGGACCATCCCGAGCTGCAGAAGAGAAAAGGACTAAGCATAGATATAACTTAGCAAACATGAAGTTAATCCCATCCATCTTGGTTGACTACATCCCACCTATGGTCGGCGTGGTGAGTTGTGATAGTGTCCTAAGGGATTTCGACTACACATTTATCATGGCGTACCTCTCGGAGGGGATATGCACAGTTAGACCGCAATTGGATATAATTCCAACTCTGAAGATCAGTGACTATAATATAGGATACCATAAGACCTATGTCATGCTTGCACCTCACAACTGCTTGACCAAGACGAAGGGAAAGAAATTGAAAATCATTCCCCAACCATGGACCATGAACATCGCGTAGTCCACTATCCTAAACGTAATGAAAATTCCACATTTTGGAAGGCACCAGGAGGTTAACGCATGCATTAAACTCCTACTATCATGCTTCCATGGTGGTTACTTATGGCTATACAGACGCATCATCATCGATATGGCACTGATCTATCGGATCATCGGCCTAAGTATGCAAGGAACCAAACCAAGGGAATTTTACCCAAGAAAGGCTGCATATTGAGCCCTGGCATAGAGGATTAAAGATACTTATGGAAATGTAGAGAAGGGAATGCGAGGCTACAAGGTAGTCTCCATTCAGAATGGTGCAGTGCACCTTGCTTTCTAGTTGATCGCTGGTAATTTAATAAGGAATAACAAACCCACACAGGTTATGGGGTTTGTCGTTGACCTCGCATGAAAGTGCGTGGAGGGATTATAGATGAACTGGGATAGTTACTTAGTCAACCAGCTAGAAGTGGATTGTCATGAAGCTCAAGATCAAGGCTATGAGTTCCACTTTAGCTAGCTCATGATCCTCATCGCATTTACATCTTGGGAGATGCTAGAAGGTGTGACCTTCCCTGACATTGACTCATTCGATCCACTTACTATGAAGTTTAACACGCTCTGTTATTCAAGGGATATGGGAAAATAGTGGCAGTTGAATGCAGTATTCCATACCTACTACCTACAGCTAAAACGAGCTATTGAGTCATTCCCCCGTATGACACTGAACATTCTGGACAAATTCAGGCCCCTGATGAGGTTCCACGCAAATAGGCATTTTATATATGTCACTGTACCTATAGACGAGAGTAAAGAAGAGTTGCAGTCATACTATAATATCATCGAGGAAGATCTAGAGGAGATCACTAAGAAATGGCTAGCAGAGTACCTTATACCAATCGACCAGGTAGAACTGTCTGACCCATAACTCATTGGAAACTTGGTGGTTACCCGCGAAGAGTATGATGCACCCAGCAGTAGTAGGAAGAAAAAGAAAGAAGAGGTACAATAGTTGGACAACTTATTATAAGAAACTGCTTCAGACTCCCCTGGCGGAGGAGGTGGTGATGAAGTGGACAAAGAAGAGAAAGAAGTGGAAGAAGATAAATAGAAGAAAGGTGAAGTAACACCACCATAGAATCCCCCTAATGATGTATATCCACTAAAGAAAATAAAGCTTTCCCCCGTGAAACCTACATCATGGAAGAAATCCAACGCTAGTAAGTCGAAGCTATAGTCTATGCTCACGGTGGATGACTTTGACTTCATTATCACAGTTGTGTCAGATGCCTCGGAAGATATTTTGCAGAGAACCAAAGAAAAATAAGAGTCTATGTACTTTAGAATTGAGACAGAGCTAAGGGGTGTCCAACAAGACCTTCAGTCTAGCCACGCAGTGTCTATTGCACCCCCGCCATCAGATGAAATAGAGTTGGGAGATGAGCTTGCCGAACTCCGTAGAATAGCTCATGCCACTCAAGCTCACCTTTGTCATGTGAAGGAAGAGAAATACTAGACCACAATGGCTATGAAGTAAGCACAAGAGGACATGATAGAGAAACGCAGGGTTGCATAGCAGCAGAAGGTTTCCCTCCAAATGAAGTTCAAACAAGAGAAAGTGCAGATCCAGCAAGAGAAAGAACAGTTGCTCATGGATCAGATTGTAATAAAATAAGAATTCAATAGAGCACTTCTCTCTATGACAATATTAGAACAACTGGCTAAAGACCCAGTAGAGCATCAAGTGGCAAGGCTTTATGAAGCCATTCAACAACTTCAACAGAGAATAACAGATCTAGAGCTACAAATAGTTCCAAGTACTCTCCAATATGTGTGGGACCACAAAGAAGAAACTACTCGGAGAACATTTGAGAGAATAAAGGCCTTCACCATGGAATGTAAATAGTTAAGTAATCACAACGCGAAGACTTATGAGACACTTACTGAGGATCCCAAACTAAAGACACTGGAGTCACAACTCCAAGAGGCCAAGCAACAAAAAATAATAGTTCAGACACAGCTAAATCTCTTTTCAGCAGTTGAGAGAATGAAACGATCCCAACAACAATGCACTATCCAACAAAAAGTCCATACCATGCACGGAAAAGTCATGGAAGTGACTCAGAGGCTCCATCTAGCCCAGGATGTAGCTTGCCAACTATTCGAAGAGATTGAAGGATGAGGAGTAGAACTAGAACAGGTAGTCACTACATTTGAGAAACAATTGGAAGGACCTGTAAATGAGGCATTTCTTCAGGAGTTTTCCTCACAGGAGGCCTTGGAACAATAATAGGTCGAAGCAGATCGAGCCAAGCTCGAGGATTTTGAGGCAGAATTAACCAAAGAAAAGTGACTTGGTATGACTCACGGGTGAGTGTTTGGGGCATGTTGGCCCTTGACCAAGTTTTGGAGATCCTTGGTTAGGTTTGACCTATTTCGGTACCTTGACGGGCTATCGAGGGAAGAGCACAAGTCAAAGTGGAGATCGTGGGATATTATCCCCTTTTTAGGGCATTGTTTGGTTTGAGGCTTATGTAACGAGTATGGGATGTTGGTCCATGGGTTTACCCATCTTTAGGTCCTTTTGTAATGTATAAATAGAGCCAGGTGATGTAAGTAAGGTCTATGGGTGTGTGTGATGCTAGGTGCTAAGGGAAAGTGAAGGCCAATGTGCTAAGTGAAAGTGATAGTTGCAATTGCTTTGTGCATACTGTGTGAGAGTTGGAAGGCTAAGTGTGAGTAACTGTAAGAGACTCTGTAAGCTCTTTGTGTTGTAACCTAGCTCAAGGAAGGAGGATTTGGCAAGGTCCATGTAGATATCCTGTCCTCTGTAGAGTAGTATGTTTATGCTATGTGCCTCTAAGAAGCTTGACAAGAAGATAATAAATAAGAGAAGAGTTGGTGGATGTAGCCCTAGGCTGGGGGTGAACCATGTATATCCTGTGTTATGGTTTCTTTGTGGATTTTGATTATTTCTTTGTGCCTTTGATGTGATTTATTCTTAGTGTTGTTATCTTTATAAATGTTACAAGAATCTAATATAATAGCTTAGTTCTCAGTGATGTGCATAAGATGCTAGATCTGATCTATGTTGATGTGTTTAGTGCTTGAATGTGTTGAATCTTGTTGAATACTGCATTGCACTGTCATTAGGGTTTATCTACGTCATAGACAAATGTTAAGTACTAATGAATGACAATTGATAAGTAATTTGTTAGAATATTGTAATCACATATCTTTGTTCCAGCTAAGGTTACAGACACTGGATTCATGCAACCACCCCTACCTCTACCTCAGGTGAGACTTTATCTGCTTCGCAGGTGTTTCAGAAAGGGCCAGTACTTAGGGTTTTGTTGGTGTGTTGTTGAAGCATTGAACCCTGGGTCTACCCCTATGCCAAAAACGTCGGTCAATAATTTGATGACTGTATTGTATTTCGCAATATTGTTAGTTGCACGACCCAAGAAAATACCATGTAGAATAATCAATTCATCTGTAGGTGCATAGATTGCCCAAGAAGTAGATGCTAAGTTTTGAGTACTACGACTAGCATCATCAGCAAAGCCAATGTAGGGTAGTGAATACACCAACATCTAGAAGCCAAGAACAACACAAGATAAGCATATGAGGATCAAAACAAAACAACGAAAAAACACACAAGAGTATGATACACTAAAAGTACAAGTACTCATGTAAAAAATGATTTAAGAATAGTACTTCTTCAAGTAAATCCCATTTATAGGTTCACTCAAAGGGATTTGATCATAATCAACTAGATCATAAGCTCCCTTCTCCAACACTCATTTGACAATGTAAGGACCCCACCACATGGGCTTGAATTTACCGGTCCCTAGAAAAGCATGATCTTTCTCGTAAAGAAGAACTAGATCACCTTCAGAAAAAACATGTTGCTTGACATGCTTGTCATATTGGGATTTAACACGTTTCTTCTGAGTTTCAATAACTAAGGAGGCATTATGACAGGTTTTGTCTAGTTGCATCAAATACAAAAGACGTTCCTCTTCAATAGAGGTGTCAGGGATAAGTTCAATAGCTAGTTTCAAAGACAATATGTCACATTCAATCGGAAAAATTGATTCGATACCATATACTAATGGGAAAGGTGTGAATCTTGTGGCATACTTGAAGGATGTCCGATAGCCCCATAATGCTGAGAGAAAAATCATGTGCCAATTTGACTTATGAATTCTTACCATCCATCGAAGCATAGTAGTGAGAAATTTGTTGATTGCTTCAACCTAGCCATTGGCCTGTGGATAATAGGAGGCTGAGTTTTCATGGAGAATACCCAACTTTTCAGTAAGTTCAGACATCATAAAATTATGAAAAATGAATATCGTGATCAGTAATGATGGCTTGAGGGACACCAAACCTAGTAATCATATGATTGAATATGAACAATGCAACAGTTTTCCCAGTGTTTTCAAATGTAGGCATCGCCTCAGCCCATTTAGTGAAATAATCCAAAGCTATGATAATGTATCCATTCCCATTGACCGAGTGAGGATTACATGTCATGAATTCAATGCCCCATTTTGTGAATGGACCAACAGAAACTACAGGGTGTAAGGGAGCAGGATGAGATCTTATCTTGTTATTGTAAGTTTGGCAAGCATGGCATTTCTGGATGGCAGTAATGTAGTCTTTAAACAAAGAAGTCCAGAAATAACTCGCTCGTAAGATATTTTGGGCAGTGGCATACCCATACATATGAATTCCACATGCTGTGGAGTGACATTCATTCAAAGATTTCTCATCTTCATCGTAAGTGAAACATCGTCGAAAAATGGAATCAATACTATGGTGGTAAAGGGCATCACCAAGAATGATGTATTAGCGGGCTTGATACCATATATGACAATGATATGTACTAGATAGATCATGTCAGAAATTTTGAGTCTAGAGATAGATAATAATATTTTTGCACCATACGTCATCACAACTGATCAGAAAAAGGGATTCGTCAGGCAAGGAATCCTCTGCCACATTTTTTGTTTCAATAGAGGGAAGGTCACATATTAGTTCAGAAAAAAACCAAAGATTTCTTTGACTTAGTGCATTCAAAATCCAAGTCAAACTCCTAGAGAATAAATATCCATTTGGATTAATTTCCCTTAGCAATTGTCAAGTAAGGATATGTTGCATGGGGTTGCAATCAAAAATAAAAATGGTTCTGCGTAATAAGATATAATGACGAAAATGTTGGACAACTTGAATAGTTGCCAAGGCCAGTTTCTCCACATGTAAGTATTTGGTTTCACTAGTCATGATACTCTGACTCAAATAGTGTATCACATGTTCATCATGTGAACAATCCTCTTGGACTAAGACCATAGAAATAGTAGAGTCCGAAGTAGATAAGTAGAGGAAGTAATCTCAACTATAGATAAGGGGAAAAAATAATGGTGTACGGTTTAAGGAAATTTTTAAATATTCAAAGTCTTTGTTTGTAGTATCATCCCATACAAACTCATGACATTTATTAAGTAGATGAGTGAATCCTTTTGTCAGTTCAGTGTAATTGAGGATGAAACGACACAAAATGTTTTCCTTCCCTTGCAAACTTTGGAGTTGGCATAGTGTGGAAGGAGAAGGTAGATTAAGAATAGACTCAACCTTCAAGGGGTCTACTCGAATCCCATTTATCGACATGATAAAACCAAGAAGTTGGTCATACTCCACACAAAAAACACATTTGTGTGGGTTCAAGCATAAGTGATAATAATGACGACGTATGAAAATGGCCCTTAAATGTGTCGGGTGATCTTGGCGACACATGGAATGCATTGGGAGATCGTCAATATAGGGTTTCACAATGTTCTTAATATCATGAAAATCGTAAGACATAGTGCGTTGAAAGGTTGCATCAGTGTTCTTGAGACCAAAGGGTAATTTTCGGTAGGAAAAGGTTCCCCAAGGGGAAATAAAATCAGTCTTGTGTTGATCCGCTGGTAAAATATTAATTTGATTATAGCCGGAGAAACCATCCATCAAGGATAATATTTTACTCCCGACATAGTTGTCAACAATCTGGTTAACAAAAGGGGTTGGATAATTTTCCTTAGGACAAGATTTATTTATATCCCTATAATATACACAAACGTGAATCGTTCCTTGTTTCTTATCTACCAGAACTAGATTGGATACCCAATCAGTCAAAGCCACAGGATAGACAAAGCCATCTTTAAGAAGTTTTTCAACTTCAAGCTTGACAACAACAACTTTGTATGGATGTACTAGGAAAATTATCTACCGAACGGGTTTAGCATCCGAGTAAGTATTAATCTCATGCACAATGATATCACGATCAATACCTTGTGTTTCTTCATAACTCCAGGAAAAAACATCACAAAATTCTTGGAAAAGGGATTTATAAGTGTGGAACTCATCAGTAGAACATGAGGCCCCGATATGAACATTCTCCATGACTTTGGGTTTAATCGATATGTCAAGGGGGACGGTAGGTGAAATGTTACTCAAGTTCCCTTCGAAAAAAACATCATGTGTTGACTCAGGAACAGAAGAAACAAAAACAATGGTCGACGGAGTCGAAATCCATTGGTAGCTCTCTATGGTATCATGTTCTAGGAAAATAATGAAATGATGATGCCCATAGTCCCATGGACTATCTTCCATATACATGACTAACATGATAATCTCATTCATAGGAAATATCATGTGGAACAAATCAAGAGATGAATCACAGAGAGAGGGAGGAGAGGGGGTTGTCGATTGAATATCTTGATAAGCAGATTCGATCGGACTTAAAGGAATTTTGTCACCATAATAGAGATAATGACCAGGGTTAGGTATTATCCATGGGTCATATGATGTGGGGGTTTCACGAATAGTGGTGGATATCATGTTGATAGAGGAAACAAAAGGAGGGGGAATATTGGGTGGTACGATTGGAAATGTACCCATCAAAGTTGAATCTTTCAAAAGATCCACGCCGACATTCTCATAACCAGGAGGTGTCTTCAATATAAAAGGCACGTTTCTAGTATGGGAATTAGAATTAAAGAAGGCTATTTGGTCAACAATAATGACTTTTCCTTTGTGTGGGAATCGTAACACATGAAAAAGGTTATACACAACTGCACGCATGGAATCAATCTAGCTATGGCCAAGTAAAAGGTTATAATCAAGAGGTGCATCGAAGACCTCAACCTTGACATTGACCGATTTACCTTCCAATGTAATAGACAATGAAGGAAGAACATCTTAAGGTTTAAAACATGTGCCATTGAAATCCTTAAGGGTATTGTGTGACTCGGTAAGCGAAGGAGAGACAATATATTTCCAACATGTAACAGACATAACGCAATTCGATGCTCCTTCATCAATAATGGTTCTACAAATATTCTTGTTTTCAACAACACCATGTATCTGAAACGCTAACTGAGGAGGAAGCCTTGGAATGTGATCTTCCAAGTCAAATATTATCAAATTAGTATCTATAGGATCAATTCCACCAATGGCCTTTAACAGTGCCTTTGGTTGAGTAGGAAAACTTTGAAGGACTCTGAGAGATGACATCGCAGAGGGTTCTTGCACAAGGTCTTCTACAATACTTTAGTTTTGGGCAGCATGCGCGTGAGGATTGAATCCAAAATTTCAAAAATTTCCCTTGGGAGGAGGGAGAAGAACTGTATCAAGACCCATAATTTCGATATGAAGAGGAGTGTTTGGAGGTCAAGTTGGGGGAGGAGGTTGAGCTAACGAAGGTGGTATATCATCAACTTTCTCTTTCGACGGAGAATAATCTTTGGCTCGAGATGCAACTACAAATTTTCTCTTTTTAGAGTCACCAGTACACATAAGTACATAATATGAGGTAGAAGGAGAAGCTTGGTCATGAATGACCAGTTGGGCCTGCTGTTGGGAAGGGAAAGGTCGTGAAAAAATGGTAGGTGTAGGAGGCTTCCCGGTCCCTTAGATGAACTTAGTAACCTCAGCATGTCATGGACAATCCTTCGTGTAATGATCATCACTGCAAATAAGGCAAGGGTAATGGGGTTTACGTTTATCCTTCTCGTTAGCAGGTTTCATTTTGAACTTCTCAGATTATGGATTATTATTTTTTTCCTCCTTATTCTTAACCTTCCCTTTCTTTATATTTTGGTTTTTCTCGGTAGGTGTGGATTGAACCGAATTAACTTCAGTAGTCTTACCAGAGGAAGGAGTAGGAGTAGGAGTATTTTGTACATTAGAATTATGAGATTTGGGATTGGTGTGACCGACGTGCACAGACTAGGTCTCAGCATGAAAGGTGCCAATCAGACCATCAACAACATGAGAATCTATCAGAGGCATTGGGTTAGGATTTGTGGAAGGATGAGGACCATCAGGGATCAAATCATAAAGTGTTCCCATTTATGAATAAACAAGATCTAGATATTGAGCATGACTAATTGCCTTCTCTTCAATGACAACACCACCCATGGTGACATCAAAAGAAATAGGCCTAATGAGTGATTTGGTAAACCAATCATCCAATAGTTGATCAGGAAAAGGAACTTTGATTAAGCGCCTTCTCCTCCTCCACTCATGGATGTGATCAGAAATATGAGTGGACGAGGATTGTTTAAAAGAACTCAAAATTTCAGTTCTTGTTTCGTATCGAATTGGAAATTGGTAATTTGTCAAAACTTCCATGGCTAGGGTGATAAATTCATTAAATAATTGTCGTGGTAACTCAATGTACCATTTTTATTTCGAACCTGTGAGATTTTGTTGGAAAAGTCGTAATCTTATGGAGTCATCCATCAAGGAGTTGGATGAACATCGTAGATGAAAAGTCATAACATGATTCTCCGGGTCTTCTCCTGCTCAACCGTCAAATTTAGGAATGTCAGATGGTAACTTGGCCGATATGATGGGCCAATAAGGAGATTTAAAATAGGGTCATTCAAAATCCTAGACAAATTAGGTAAATCCAAAGTGGCTAGAAAAGGAAACTATCAGTTCACTTGAGGAAACTGGTAGTTCTGAGGGGGAAGCCCCATAGGTATCCCTGTAGGACCATAAGGAGTCTATAGATAATTGGAAAATCCTGACAGATTCGGTTGGGGAGGATTTTGAGGCAAATAGCCCACAAGGTTGGGTTGATTAGGTATGTTCCCTTGGAAAGGAACATTGGATTGAAATTTTTGACCCCAAGTGGGATTCAGAGAACCCAAATACAGTTGACCAAGGTTAGGGGGTACAAAAGAATTGAATTGAGGATGTTTCCCCCCGGACGGTTGTAGATTTCCTTAGAAAGGAAGATTCCAAGGTTGATATTGTAACAAAGGCACATTTTGTCCATAAAATGGGTTATGAACTCCAACTTGAGGTTGCCCCACAAGTTGAGGTTGTCCCCCAATCTGAGGTTGTCCCCCAAATTGAGGTTTCCTGTCAGGTTGAGGTTGACCTCCAATAGGAATCTGGAAACCAAAATGACTCATAGGCCCTCAGGAGAGAACCTTTGTTTCCATAAATGAATTGGAGGCCCTCAGGAAAGAACCTAGGCATGTGTAGGAACAAAATGACTCATAGCATTATACCCAGGAGGAACAAAAAGTCCAAACCCTCTGGATGGATTCTGGGTAGGGATATCAACGAAAGTGTTCAAAGCTTTATACCCAGAGGGAAGTGATGGATTTGGTCTAAGTGAAAGTTGTGTTCCAATAGGATATTGAGTGATAACCACATTTCTGGTAGAAACCGTGGTATCCTATGGGACCATAGTATAATGGTCCATCTAGAGAGGAAGAATCGAGTGATAACCAAACAACAATTGGTCTGAAATGGTAGCGACACTACTGGTGGTACCATTAAAATGGTCTAAAGGTACCATATAATTAACAGATGTCTTAGGCATTTACGATGCCATAGGTTGATCATGAATCCCTCTTAGGTTGCCATAAAGATGTTGTTTGTCAAAGGGGCAGTTCGAGGATTAAAAGTTACAGCAGTGTGAGCCAGGGTTCTAAAGGATTCACTTTGAGAAAGTGGATCATCTACTCAATATCATGCATTAGGTCCAGTAGGTACTTCAATATTATCAGCAACAATGATTTCTCCAGATGAATTTATCCAGAGAAAATGTGTGGCTTGCCTAATATGAAATAGCAGGCTTGAGGGAGGTTACAATGCCTCTAAGGAATATGAAACAATTCTAAATCCTTCTAATGAATGTGTTCATCCAACCTCAGAAGCTACATCGTTATTAACTACTCCCTCGGGAGAGCCTTCTGGTGAGTTAGGAATCACAGGGAGGTAACCCCCCAGATCTTTCAAGGGTATCCCTTGCATCTTACATGAATGGCGAAGGCTGACGTTGGCTGAACCAAATAAAGAGCAAAACAAATCTATGGCCAACTAGAGAAACAAACAACACTTGCTAATAAAATCTAGAAATCAAACCAAACAAACAAACCTTCTTATTTCGAAGTGACTAGTTGGTGATGAAATCCAACGTCGCAAAATCAAAACAAGAAGGGGCTAGGATAGAGTAGGTGGAAAAGTTATGTTGATGACCTGCTTAATGGACTTACACCCTGGTGCAAGCTCCCACACATAATCATGGGTATACCCTCCAGGGAGCCCAAGTGATTTTGGCCAACTTTGATTCGAGGAACCATGACTACTTGCCCCTCCACAGTCACCTTGTATAAAGACCCTAAAGATATAGGCTACTAAGGTTACCAACTACAACAATGATGCCTGGGGAAACAATTGATAGTCTGATTTCCAAGAAAAGGCATGGTATCTAGGCCGAAATCATCTCGAGCGTCTCCCACACATAATTGTGGGTATACCTTCAAGTGACCCCCAATAATATGTGCAATATCTACACTAATACCAACAAAGCAGGGTGAGTAACTCTACCAGTCCCAATGTGACCTCGTGATTGACCCTTGTGTTAGAAAGGATTCCCAAGACAAAATGTAGCAATTGGATTTGAACTCTCCCTATCACAAGATTCTATTGTGTGTTTTGATGCTTTGAAGAGTGTGCCTTACAACCTATTCCAAAGACTTATCTTAGCTAATGTTGGTGAAAAGAATCGCTAGAAAATAAAAGTTGCTACTAAATTTTACATTTACATTGTATTTTAGACGTTGTTTACTCAAAAAGGAGATGAAAATGAAAATGTTGATGTTGTGACCTTGACTGAATAAAATGAAAAAATATATGAATGTGCAATTTTTCAATTCAATGAACTCTAATTACAGTAGGGAGAAGGTATTCTTTTGAAGTACAAAAAGCTACAAATTGTAATTTCTTAATTTTGAATGAACACAATCCCAAATAATCATGAACTACAAAATTTTCCAATTCTTCTCTTTAACAAATATTTCAAATGTAAAAATTTTCTTATGAAAGATTACTAAAAAGAATAAATGAATTCAGTTCTTCCTTTTCAAAACAAAATCAGATATGTAGTGACGAAAGGAAAATGTAATGCAATAAAATCAATAAATTCTCAACACAATTCCCAAATCAAACTTGTAATATAGACAAAAATGAAAAAGACAAGAAAACCTTTTGTCATATGAAAGAAAAAAATGTTTCTTAATTAAAAAGCAATATGGAAAGTAAAATCAATCCAAAACTTGAAACAAACCAAAGACCCTTTGTCAAACAAGCACCTAGATCAAGATCTGAGATTATATCCTCGTGAGAACGATCAAAAGAAAAAAACTTGCAAAATGAAAAGAAATACTTGCAATCAAGAGAAAGATTTAAACTCAGATATCAATCAAACATGGGCATCATAAGTTCACCCTAGGAAAATATAAGTTCACCCTAGGAAAATAAGGAAAAAATGGGAGGGAAAAAGATAATTTGACCCACTCCAAAAAATCCTACAGGAGTTGTCCCAGGCTAGGTGTGGGATACAGTGCGATGAGATAAGGTCGTCCTAGACTACCAACAGAGCACAGTGCAACGTCGCCGCACTAGATTGGACAAGAAAAGTGCGACGTCTGAGGGTCATCACAGGCTGAAAATGTGGTACAGTGCGACAATATATGTAAATGCGGAAAAAATGGAAGAAAGACAAAAAATCTAATTGAACTTTCAGACCCAGGGGGTCCAAATGGATCACCCACAGACTCAGAGAGTGAATTTAATCAGAGGAAGGTAGGATAAAATTAAATGGGAATAAAAAAATCAAAAGGAATTCATTTCCCCAGTATGGTCACCAATTTTGTTATGGGATTAATCTTTAAATGTAGACATAAATAGATCTCCCTAAATCCACCCGGATCTAGAACAAAATAGAACGAAATATGACACTTTCCCTAAGCTCTAACTATTGAGTTTACTAGTTAAAAAGAGATAGGAAACATACCGTTTAAATGTCTTTTCCTCTTTCCATTGTCATCCTAGATCCACTCTGGTGATCCTTTGATATTGAATCTACAAGGGAACACAAGCCAACCAAAGTGAAATCAATCCAATGTACTCAACAACAACCTATATATGTGATCAAGGAATCATATAATAAAACAAGATGCGTTTTATGGGAAAGAAACATATCATTGTATCATATTAAAATGAAAGTCTAGATTACAACCAAAGCCTTGATGTATCAAGGTCCCCTTTTGATGACCCTTTACTCCAACACACACACTTGCTCCAATCTTGAATGAAGAAGATCCACAATAACTTGATGAACTGAAATGAAGCTCTCAAGTATGAGTTGACGTAGAATTCCTCATCCTATGCTTATCCTATTGAACTTTATCCTTTTCCATGAGATATCCCTCTTTATATAATGTGAAGGAGAGATGGTTTAGGATGATCCCACCAAATCAAAGAAGAGATTAAGGTCCAAACCGTTTGGAGGCCACCTCATCTTCTAGAAGATCCCCTTCTAGAACATTAGTGAAACTTGACCTTTTCTTAGTCTTTTGGCATCATCGCACCCTAGGTATAGTACATCCTGTGAAAACATCACATCCCAGCTTTAGAGAAAAGGGTGATGATCAAGCATTGTCACACCCTATGTATAGTGCAGCCTGCAACAACCTTCCTTAATATGGTTTTTGAGAAGAGAAAACCAGTCACTTTACTAATGGAGAAGGACTTTTTTATCCTTTTATGGAAATATGAAGACATGTTGTCAATGGATTAGTGGGGTTACCAAAATAATGTGTAATAAGTGTTGGTGATGCATTAAAGGATTTGAAAGAGAGAGTAAAAATATCAAATCTCAAGAATCACCAATTTGATGTCTATGATATACCAATTTTGAATCACCCTTTTGATGTCTACAATATCCTCTTTCACATTGGGTCACCAAGGCCCCATAATGAGTTATAATCCTCCTTGCACTACACCAATGATCCCTCATTACAATGCCCTCATATGCATACTCATGGGATGATATCTAAAGTGATTCTCTATGAAAATCTCATATGCCATATCTCTCATTCAACATTTGTCCAATACTTATTATTTGTATATGGACAAACTACTAATTTCACCATTGATATCAATTAATGGTCAACATAGCCTACAACTCTAGTTTAATTTGCTTCTCTATGTTACTCCACATTTAGTTGGAAAATAATTGACAATCATTTTCAACATATTGGCATGTTTCAAGGTTTGTATAAAGGAAGGAATGTTTTCAATATAAATAAAGAGGAATTGATAAAAAATAAGGGCATCCTTACCAAGTACAACATCCAAGGAAATCTTGAGAATGCCCAACCAGTTAGCTCTCTCAACTATCTAGCATAGGGAATGAGGGTCACTACTTCCTTCAGGGCACAAGAATCTAGGGACAAACTTGATTGATTCCAAAGTCAAGGTTTATGGATTCCAAACTTTATGAAACATGCAAATTATGAAACATCAACACATCAACACATCAAACTTTATGCAACATGCAACTTATGAAACAACACAACTTATGCAACTTTATACAACTTATGGAACTTTATGCAACTATGCAACTTATGCAACTTTATGCAACATGCAACTTATGAAACTTTATGCAACTTTATGCAACATGCAACTTATGCAACTATGCAACTATATGCAAGTTTATGCAACTATGGAACTTATGAAAATTTATACAACTTATGAAACTTATGCAACTATGCAACTTATGAAACTTTATGCAACTTTATGTTTACATGCCTCCCCATTAAGAGGTTTTTTGGTCTCCAAAATATTAGAGGACAGATCTAGAACAATATGCCATCTATCTGTTTCTCTTGAACATGGATCTAACTATGAATGTTGGATTTTGTTACTAGCTTGAGTTATTGCTATGGATTTATCTCTAAGAATCAACAATTTGATGTCTACGATATACCAATTTTGAATCGCCCATTTGATGTCTACGATATCCTCTTTCAAATTGGGTCACCAAGGCCCCATAATGAGTTACAATCCTCCTTGCACTACACCAATGATCTCTCAATACAATGCCCTCATCTGGATACTCATGGGATGATCTCTAAAGTGATTCTCTATGCAACTCTCATATTCCATATCTCTCATTCAACATTTGTCCAATCCTTATTATTTGTATCTGGACAAACTATTAGTTTCACCATTGATATTAATTAATGGCCTGTATAGCCTACAACTCTAGTTTAATTCACTTCTCTATGTTAGTCCACATTTAGTTGGAAAAAAAATGACAATCATTTTTCATCATATTGGCATGTTTGAAGGTTTGTGTTATCACTAAAATTTCAATTTCATCTGCAAATGGTTACAGGAATCCAACATCTCCAAACACCTATTAGTTCACCCATAGCTTCAAAAATGCATTTCCAAAATGCCCAAAACTATACAATCAACAATAAAATCAGCATGTGCTAAGACTAGATAGGGAGCACACGCACATGCGCCATTCATAAATGTAAGAAAACGCACACATGCACACAATGCGCGACTGTGGACACAAAAAACTGTGCATCCCTCAAAATGGTGCATTTATGATATTGGTCGGCCTCCCACCCACTTCTGGTTCATCTTCCAAGTTGATTTGACATCCAAATCTCGACTGAATCCAGTTGGGTGGCTGGTCAAAGACCTAAGGGTGCCCTAAATGGCCCCTTGTTCACACTAAAACATGGTTGAATAATGCCTCAAAGTTATGCTATAAAAGGAGGCCATGGGTGCACTACATTTTCAAGCGAATTCATTTGTATTATTATGATGCTGATATTCTCTTCGAGGATCCTCTTTCCTCATCAAGAGCATGCTAGCACCATTGCACTTAGCCATTCATATCACCTCTAGATTGAATGTTCTTTGGATTCTCTCCACCATTTCATTCTAGTTCCTGTTGGACATAATTGTCATTTATGTCAACATGAGAAGTACATAACCAGAAGTCCAAATCTATGGAAGAAGAATGAACTGTTGATCACGATAGGATCAACAATCCGATGATGTTCAGAAAGGCTAGCGCATGAAGAAATCTCTAAAGGAAGAACATAGTGTAGAAGATGTAGTCAGGATCAGTGGAAGGATTACACAGTTGATCAAATGCACAGAAATGGTGAGAAGACTCAACAACCGTTCGATCATTGCGAAAAGAAAAGTTGTCCTTCGATCATAATTTGACCATGGGCTTAAGGGTCATGAGAGGATCATGACCATCGAAAAGGATGAGAGTTTGACTATCCATATACCTGTTGACCGTGGGATCAAACCCAAGTTCTTGTTGAAGTAGTCGAACCATTTTCAAGTAGAAGGAACATTGGATCATTGGTCAAAAGACCATATTAATTCATGATCATTAGATGTGCAAGTGCATGAATCAACAATCATTAGATCCAGGTAAGGTGCACCCACAGTAATACGTCGGTGAGAAGTGAGAGTGGTTTTAGGGGGACCCACATGAAATCACCCCATTCTGGACCCCCTCGCCCCCCTTCATTAAAGGAAGAATGGCAAGGGGGGTCCTAAATCCAATATTAACCATTGATCTAAGCTCCTTGATATCAATCGTCCAAGACTTGGATGTCCAATTCTGAACCCCCCATTTCATTAAAGGAAGTATGGAAAAGGGGGTCTGGAATCGAACGTCAACCACAGATCTAGACACACAAATCCTAGTTTCTCGAATCAACTTGCTGCTTAGCGAAATGCGCAATTTGAAAAATACCAACAACCATCCATCAAAACAGTTGATTAAGTCCTGGCCATCGGATGAAGGAATGTAAGGATTAAAATAAACCATTGAGCTGTCTTCATGAAAGAAATGTGAGTCGTCCGATCATTTCAGTGATATCGTCTTCAGGATATTTGACTTGTTGTGAGTCTCGAAGACTCAAATAGCTAAACGCTAAAACACCAACAACCATCCATATCTGTGGGTAATTGAATCATGACTGTTGATTCTAAAGCGCTCAAAACAAGCATTTGGTCTAGCACCTAGTCACTACAGTTGGTTGTATGGTTCCAAGTTGTATTCGGCAATTTCATGACCCAGGGTTTGGTAATATAGTGGAGTCATGATGACTTGAACGAAAAAGTCCCGAAACCCCATAAGAAGCTCATCTCAATGAGCAATTAAATCCTAACCATTGATTTTAAAAGAAGTGCTTAAGTGCTTGTTTGGTCTAATTTCCTAAGCATGAGGTCACCGTCGTTGGTCATATGCAATAAGAGTCTTATTATACATCGTTGTAGTTGGTAAATCCCATGGTCTTATGGCATGGTCATATGTAATGGCTTGAAGGAAGCACCTCTGAAGTATCTAGTCTCTATGAAACTGACAGATATTCATGAACAAATTCAATTTATAAAATTGATCCATGTTGTGATCAATTTATGAAAGGTACTCATGTTAAAGACAATTAAAATATGATGATGGTTAAGTTATCTTAAGAGGTTCAATCCACTAAACATACAACAATTATGATTAATCAAAGAGGCACGATGGTCAAAGAATGAACCAATACACAATCATGATTAAAAGAAAATAAATCATGAAAATATGAATAAAGAATAAAAAGAAAAATGATATTAATGAAAGTTTAGATTATCATTTTAAATGAAAAGGTACAATGTTTCAAATAAAGGGACATGTTGTTTTAAAATTTCACACCAGTTTGAAGATTATATAAACGAGAAAAAGTGGTGAGAAGAAAGTGTCTCTGCAGTATAGAAAAGAAGATCAAAAGCTGAAGCAGATTCCAGGAAGAAAATATAATACCTATGCATTAAGGGTGGTTGGGTGGTGCAAGGGTAGGTTGGTCCCTATAGAGGGAGTTGGTGCTTCCTTGTCAGTTGTAGCTGACTAAACAAGGGGGTCGTAGTGTCCCACTAGTTGGTGTTGGTAAACCAGGGTGTGGGTGCATCCTAATCAGTTGGTGTTGATCAAAGAGGAAGTATATCTTCCTTCTATGTAACATGTAAAACAATTTTTGCAGTTAATAGAAAAATAATTTGTGGTTTTTCCCATTTGGGTTTCCTATCTAGTAGAATGTGCCAACAAACAACATTCAAATTAGATTCTTTCAGCTTAGAGGTCATGAGTGGGGTATCAATTCTGCCAAAGACAACTAGGACTTGCCCCTGGCCCAAA
>JZKD02S1672679.1:1135677-1151759 GCA_000966675.3 Picea glauca | reverse complement strand
AGGAGACTAGGAGGTATAATTACAACTAATGGCCTAAAGCCGACATAAATAAAATAACATTACTAATATAATATGCCCCAATTAAGCGGTAATGAGACAATATTAGGGCTTAACAAAGAATCTAATTTGGAAGAAGCCAATTTCATTAGAAAACTGCAGAAAGGTTCAGGGAAGTACAAAGGCAAGCTTTCGTTCAAATGCTTTAACTGTGAAAAAATTGGTCATTTTGCATCCAAGTTTCCTTACCTCAAGGAGGACCCTGAAGATCAAGAAAACAAAAATATTCAATATCAGAAAAAGGAAAAGCCCAACTTTAAGAAACAAATTTATAGAGGGAAAAATATTTTTTATTCAAAAGAGGAAAACGACAGTTTGTTTGAGTCCAGTGATAACAATGAATCTGACAATGATGAAGTCCTTTTCTTAGGTATTGAAGAGTCTAATGAAACATAAAAAATCAAATATGAAGAAGATCTAGAAGATGAAGCAGAAGTCAATATGGAGGAAGAACTTCTCAGTGCTCTGAATGAATTAAGAAAATACAAAACCAGATATAGACACATGAAAGGTTTTGTAGTTGAACAACAAGAAAAATATTAACAAAAGGAAAAAGAAATGGAGAAACTCATGAGCAACCTGAGAAAACAAATCTTAGAAGCAAATAAGATCGAATAAAATCTAGAAAAGTCTCTTAAGGAAAAAAAAAATAACTTGTGAAAGAATGGAGACAGAAATAGTTCATCTCAAAAAGGAATTGGATGCAAAAATCATTCAAACAAAATTTGAAAATAGCTCTAAAATATTATATAACATTATTACAGCTCAAAGGGATCCTAAAAATAAAAATGGAATAGGTTATTCTCAAAAGGAAATCCATGTTAACTCAAAATCTTATGCAGATGCTCTTCGAAGTACATTCAAGAAGAAGAATGAAGAGAAGACAAGTAATGACAAGAGCTCCAAAACATTACCTCCACTCATCAAGAAAGAAGGCAAGACAATACCAAAGAAGATTTATCAAAACAGGTATCCTCGCATTTTTCTTGGTTACTTCTATGCTTTCTCTAATTTTGGACACAAGACTATAAACTGTAGAGCATACAAAAAGAAGAATATGAAGGTTAAGAACTACATCCATAAAGATAAACAAGTAGCAAAACCAGTTAGAGGGAAAAACTATAACCCCTTTGCACCCTCACTAGAAGGGGACTTACAATGCTTCAGATGCCACAACCATGGGCATAAAGCCATTAATTGCAGACTAATGGAAGCCTCATAACATTCCAAGTTAATTAGAGAGCACAAGAAACTTTGGAGAGTAAAAACATCCAAGAGGGATTGTCTTATTGCCCTGAAAACTCAAGATGAAAAGGATCTCTAGTATGTTGACAGTGGATGCTCGAAACATGTGACAGGTAACAAGAACAAGTTTTTAGACTTAAAGAAACAAAAAGGTAAAGTTACATTTGGTGATAATGCCTCAAGTAACATACTTGGGAAAGGCACTGTGAGCCTTGGAAAATACAAAGCTACAAATGTACTACTTGTCGATAAATTGAAGCCTATCTTATTAAATGTCAGTCAAACCTGTGATCAGGGACACTTTTATATCTTTGACTCTCAAAAGTGTGAGATTAGGAGAGAATACACAGGAAAATTAGTTGGCACATCTCCTAGAACTCCTGAAAATGCATACATACTAAATTCAGTAGATGAAAGTTGGCTATGGCATAGAAGGTTGGGGCATATTAACTTTGACAATCTTGTGAAAATAAAAAACCTTGGTGCAGTAATAAACTTGCCAAAAATCATAAAACCTTCAAACGCTATGTGTAGACACTGTCAACTAGGGAAACAAACTAGAGTAAGGTTCAAGGCAAAAGAATACGCAACCTCGAAACTGTTAGAACTTGTTCACACTAACCTATGTGGACCTACTAGAACCAAGAGCTTGCAAGGAGATTCTTACTTTATGTTATTCATTGATGACTTTAATAGAATGAGTTGGATATGCTTTCTAAAAGAAAAATCAGATGCACTCAATAAATTCAAATCTTTTAAAACCCTTGTTGAAAATGAAAAAGAGACAAAAATAAAATGTCTTAGATCTAACAATGGTGGTGAATTTACCTCAAGAGAGTTTGATGTCTTCTGTGAAACTCAAGGAGTAAAAAGACAATTCTCTGCTGCTAGAATTCCCCAGCAAAACGAGATTGTTGAAAGAAAGAATAGAACAGTTCAGAAGACTGCAAGGACCATGCTAAATGAAGAAAAATTGTCAGATGGATATTGGAGGGAAGTTGTTAGCACAACAGTATACATATTGAATAGAGGTTAGCTTAGGATTAATAGTGATAAAACCCCTTATGAATTATGGTTTGGAAGAGCTCCATCAGTGAAATACTTCAAAGTCTTTGGAAGTAAATGCTATATCAAAAGACTAGATGATAGTATTGGAAAATTTGATGCCAGATCTGATGAAGGTATTTTTATTGGATATACTTCAAACAAAAAGGCATACAGATGCTACAATATTAGATTACAGAAGATTATTGAAAGTGCAGATGTCAGAGTAGATGATCTAAAAACAATAAAGATCAAAAATCAAGAGACCATATCTACAAATAAAGATGAAGATGATGATGAGACATTCAACACCCAACTAAAAGAAGTAGAAGGGAGTGAAAAAGAAAGGGAATAAGATGATATGGATACTAGTGATAGTGAAGAAGATAGTGAAGATGGAAGGATAAGAGAAGAATTTCCAAGAAGAGATACAAGGACACCCTCGAGAATTATTCAAAAAAATCATCCTGAAGAATTGATTATTGGAGATATGAATGATGGAGTGCAAACAAGAAGACAACTATTGTATCAAACAGAATTTGCATTGTTGTCACATATTGATCCAAGCTCAGTAAAAGAGGCATGTAAAGACAAGAATTGGGTTAAATCCATGAATGAAGAATTGGATCAAATTGAAAGAAATCAAACTTGGGAGCTAGTTCCTAGACCAAAAGATAAAAATGTCATTGGAACTAAATGGGTATATAAAAATAAAATGAATGAAGATGGGCAAGTTATCAGAAACAAGGCTAGATTAGTATGTAAGGGGTATGCCCAGGTTGAAGGAGTAGACTATGAAGAAAAAATTTCACCTGTGGATAGATTGGAGGAGATTAGGATGTTCTTAGCTTTCTCCAGCTATAGAAAATTTAAAGTGTACCAAATGGATGTCAAGTTAGCATTTCTCAATGGAAATTTAGAAGAGGAAGTCTACATTGAGAAACTAGAAGGATTCCAATTAACCAACAAGGGGGACTATGTTTGCAAATTGAAAAAGGAACTCTATGGATTAAAACAAGCACACAGAGCATGGTATGCAAGGTTAGATTCTTATTTACAAAAGAAAGGCCTCAAAAGGGGATCAACAGAAAACAATCTTTATTGAAAAATTGATGGTAATAACTTGATCATTGTGGAAGTATATGTTGACTATATCATTTTTGGTAGTAATGAAATAAAAATGAGTGAAGACTTTTCTAAAAAGATGCATCAAGAATTTGAAATGTCCATGCTTGGCGAACTAAATTTCTTCCTTGGATTACAAATAATAGTCCAAAAGAGGAGTTTTTTTCCATCCATCTAAATATGTTAAGGATATGCTTAAGATATTCCAGTTATAGGATTGCAAACTTGTTAGTACACCTATGACAGTTGGATGCAAACTAAGAAAGGATGATGAGTCCAAAATTCTATATACAAAATATTACAGATCAATGATTGACAATTTTCTCTATGTAACAACTTCTAGACCCGATGTCAAGCAAGTTGTTGGGATAGTGGCTAGATTCCAAGCAGAACCAAAGGAGAGTCATGTTCAAGCTGTAAAAAGAATCTTCAAATATTTAAAGGGAACCATAGATTTGAGTTTGTGGTACCCCAGCAAGGACTCATTCACATTAAAAGAATATTCATATGTTGATTGGGTAGGATGTATAGATGATAGAAAAAGTATGAGTGGTGGAGCATTATTTTTGGGAGATTCACTAGTTGCTTGGATAAGTAAGAAACGGTCTTCAATTTCTCTGTCAAGCACTGAAGTTGAGTATATTGCAGTAGAAAAATGTTGCACACAAGTAGAATGGATGAAACAAACTCTACAAGATATCAAACTAACATTTGAAGAACCCACCATTATCCACTGTGATAATACAAGTGCGATAAGTCTTTCCAAGAACCCTGTTCAACACTCAAAATTGAAACACATCCCCATAAAATACCATTATCTAAGAGATCAGGCTGAAAACAAGAACATTAAATTGGAATATGTTCCAACACAAGAACAGGTGGTAGATATTTTTACAAAACCCTTAAACAGAGATGTATTTGAACATCTCAGGAAAAAAACTGGGAGTAATTCTTCCTCCTACTTAAATATCTCAAAAATCTAATGTATAAGTGGGCACCTATCTAGGGGGAGATAGAAATCCACGTTAGAAAAAGTTACTCAGTTATGACAGGCAAAGTTTGATTGCGGGAGAAAATACTAGGTATCAAAATAAAAATTATACATACAGATCATAAATAAATAAATAAACCCTTTTCCATTGATGTCAAAGGGGGAAAGTAACTTCAAAGGAAAAAAGCATCACCACAGGGGGATATTTTGTATGAAGTTTCATTGTTTCCATCAATGACAAAGGGGGATATTTTTGGACATAATTTTCATTGATGTCAACATGAGAAGTACATAACCAGAAGTCCAAAGCTCTAGAAGAAGAATGAATTGTTGATCACGATAGGATAAACAATGTGATGATGTTCAGAAAGGCTAGCGTATGAAGAAATCTTTGAAGGAAGAACAAAGTGTAGAAGATGTAGTTGGGATCAGTGGAAGGATTACACGGTTGATCAAATGCACAAAAATGGTGAGAAGACTCAGCAATCATTCGATCACTGCGAAAAGAACAATTGTCGTTCGATCAGAAGTTGACCATGGGATTAAGGGTCACGAGAGGATCATGACCATCGAAAAGGATGAGAGTTTGACTATCCATATACCCGTTGACTGTGGGATCAAACCCAAGTTCTTGTTGAAGCAGTCAAACCATTTTCAAGTAGAAGGAATGTTGGATGATTGGTCAAACAACCATATTAAGTCGTGACTGTTAGATGCGCAAGTGCATGAATCAATAGCCATTAGATCCAGGTAAGGTGCACCCACCTTAATACATTGGTGAGAAGTAAGAGTGGTTTTAGGGGGACCCACGTGAAATCACCCCATTCTAGACCCCCCCCTTCATTAAAGGAAGAATGGAAAGGGGGGTCTAGAATCCAATATTAACCATTGATCTAATCTCCTTGATCTTCGTTGTCCAAGACTTGCGTGTCCAATTCTGGACCCCCCCCTTTCATTAAAGGTAGTATGTCAAAGGGGGTCTGGAATCGAACGTCAACCACAGATCTAGATGTGAAAATCCTAGCCGCCCGAATAAGCTTGCTACTTAGCGGAATGCACAATTTGAAAAATACCGACATCCATCCATCACAACTGTAGATTAAGTCCTGGCCGTCGGATGAAGGAATGTAAGGATTAAAATAAATCGTTGAGATGTCTTCGTGAAAGAAATGTGAGTCATCTAATCATTTCGACGATATTGTATTTAGGATGTTTGACATGTTATGAGTCTTGAATACTCGAATAGATAAATGAAAAAACACCAACAACCGTCCATATCTGTGGGTGATTGAATCACAACCATTGATTCTAAAGCGCTCAAAATGAGCGTTTGGTCTAGCACCTGGTCACTGCGGTTGGTCACATGGTTCTGAGATGAATTTGGAAATTTCATGACTGGGGGTTTGGTAATATAGTGGAGTGATAATGACTTGAATGACAAAGTCCTGAAACCCTGTAAGAAGCTCATCTTAGTGAGCAATTAAATCCTAACCATTGATTTTAAAAGAAGTGTTCAAGTGCTTATTTGGTCTAATTGCCTAAGCATGAGGTCACCATTGTTGTTCATATGCTATAAGTGTATTATTATGCATCGTTGTAGTTGGTAAAGCCTGTGGTCTTATGGCACGGTCATATGTAATGGCTTGAAGGAAGCGTCGCTGAAGTATCTGGTCTCTATGAAACTGACAGAGATCCGTGAACAAATTCAATGGATAAAATTGATCTATTTTGTGATCAATTTATGAAAGGTACTCATGTTAAAGACAATTAAAATATGATGATGGTTAAGTTATCTTAAGAGGTTCGATCCACTAAACATACAACAATTATGATTAATCAAAGAGGCACGATGGTCAAAGAATGAACCAATACACAGTCATGATTAAAAGAAAATAAATCATGAAAATATGAATAAAGAATAAAAAGAAAAATGATATTAATTAAAGTTTAGATTATCATTTTAAATGAAAAGGTACAATGGTTCAAATAAAGGGACACGTTGTTTTAAAATTTCACACCAGTTTGAAGATTATATAAACGAGAAAAAGTGGTGAGAAGAAAGTGTCTCTGCAGTCTAGAAAAGAAGATCAAAAGCCGAAGCAGATTTTAGGAAGAAAATCTAATACCTATGCATTAAGGGCGCTTGGGTGGTGCACGGGCAGGTTGGTGCCTATAGAGGGAGTTGGTGTTGTTGCATGAAATTGCAAGTAGTCAACGCTCCTCGGTGTATCATGACAAGGGACTAATCGCCTCTCGTGGAGCCTTGAAATCTGGAAATGGTGATTTTACCAATCACCTGTGGGTTTTGGTGTAACAGTAGCCATACTACCAACAAATGGTATCATATCTAGAGATCACGAGTTAGATACACACTCATCTCGCGCTAAGGGGGAGATTGTTGCACGAAATTTTAAGTAGTCAATGCTCCCTGGTGTATCGTGACAAGGGACTAATTGCCTCTCGTGGACCCTTGAAATCTAGCAATGGTGAGTTTACCAATCACCTACAGGTTTTGGTGTAACGGTAGCCATACTACCAACAGGTGCTTCCTTGTTAGTTGTAGCTGAGTAAACAAGGGGGTTGTAGCCTCCTACCAGTTGGTGCTGGTAAACTAGGGTGTGGGTGCATCCTGATCAGTTGGTGTTGATCAAAGAGGAAGTACATCTTCCTTCTATGTAACATGTAAAACAAATTTTGTAGTTAATAGATAAAGAATTTGTGGTTTTTCCCATTTCGATTCCATGATAAAATACTGTGTCAAAATTTTGTTTGCATTACTAAATGAAAAATTGATATAATTGTTGTGTCACTGATTCACCCCCCCTTCTTAGCAACAGGATCTGATTCTACAAGTCGATTTGACATCCAAATCTCGGTTGAATCTGGCTGGGTGGCTGGTCAAAGACCTAAGGGTGCCCTAAATGGCCCCTTGTTCACACTAAAAGACAGTTGAATAATGCCTCAAAGTTATGCTATAAAAGGAGGCCATGGGTGCACTACATTTTCAAGGGAATTCATTTGTATTGTTATGTTCCTAATATTCTCTTGGAGGATCCTCTTTCCTCATCAAGAGCATGCTAGCACCATTGCACTTAGCCATTCATATCACCTTTATATTGAATGTGCTTTGGATTCTCTTTGCCATTTCATTCTAGTTCCTCATTTGTAATAAGAGCTCAATATTTGGGGGTCCAAGAGCCCTCCCTTGGAGGAAGAGGGGACCCAAAGTCTCCCTTTCTCTTTGGTGTTTTCTTTCCACTAATACAATCCTTTCCATTGGTGGCATGAGTCTTGTTTGTTTCTTGTTCTAATGTCCTTTTGCATCATAGTTTAATTTCTTTTATCATTCTTAGTTTAATTCTTTGCTTATCTTTTATTCTTTACACTTCCAACTCTTTCCTCTATTGTTGTCTTGCCTAGCTGACCCAATTGGGCTTGTAAGCACCCCTATTTTTCTCATTTACGTGACAAAAGAGGTGCAATAGATTGGCGACTCCACTGGGGAAAGGTATCAATTTCCTACCCCATTTGGGTTATTTTATCTCTTCTTTTTGTTTCTTTAACTTGCAGGGATCATAACCGGCCAAGCCGACCTGCAAAAATCCAAGTTCAAAGCTGAGCAAAGAGATTTTCATCTGAAATTTTCCTCACAGCCATGTAACAGAGAGTGCGCGCATGTTTTAACCCACAGGTGCATCTTCAGTGCACGTGTTCCAAAACCACTATATCACTTAGCGCCTTTTGCGCACCTGCGCCCATAAATCTCTTTCAGTTCATGCATTGGCACTTAGAGTTCCTCTGTTGATTTTGAGACCCGCGCACCTGTGGAGAAAAATGCACATTGTAAGCCTTTTGTGATCTGTGGAAGGTCCATAGCCTTCTTAAAGTTTATTCCATGCATATTGTAATCTACACCACACTTACATTCCCTCTCCATATAAAGGGAATAGTCAAAATGTAGGAACTTAGGGGGTTAAAAGTCATTATTTTTCCTCTTTTTCTTTCATGTTGCCACATGGATGGCTTTCTTTGATTAAATTTTAAGTTGGAATCATTCTACATCACATATAAAACTTGCATTGGGACCAGAAATTGGATATCAATCGTTGAGTATGCTCTTCTCTCACGCCCCAAAGCGATCTTGAGAATCATAAAGAGGTTGAAGGAAAATTTCATCTCCCTTAAAAAAGACAAAATCTTTAGGAGAGGAAAACAACACCCTCGAGACTCCTCTTAGTTTATTTTTTCAAACACATCTTAAGATTGTAATGGGCCCATACATGCCCACATGCTACAAAGATAGGATAGTGTTGAAATTTACTTTCTTAGATTAAATCACTAGGGAAGTTTTAAGGTTTTGTAATAGGCCCATACATGCCCACATGTCCACAATCTAGGATAGTTTCAAAGATTTCTTATATTAAATCACATTAGGGAGTTAAAGGAATAGTAAGGACCCACATGTCCACATGCTAGTTTCCTAGGGACTTTAAAATTCCGCAAGGTTGTACCAATGACATTTAGTTAATTAGGTAATCAAGACTTGTAAGGACCAAGTGAAGTCTACATGCATCAAGGTGACACCTAAAATTATTAAAAATATTGGCACACTTTCACTTGATTCACACACAAAGTCACTACTCACTTAGTTTTCATCTCGAAATGTGGAGGTTAAAGTAAGTTTCCTCCAAAGGGATTCTGAAATACCCCACCCTTTTCTTGATGAAACTCTCCACTCCCACTTAATTTCAACGAGATTGGCTCACACCCCCAATATCTCAAACAACCACACCTAAAATATTTCTAAAAATTCACTAAGTTTTCCTCCAGAGGAGGTGCCAAAAGAAATTTTTTATTCTAGGTAGGATTTCAGGGATAGGCATCCAAATAAATCCCTATTATCTGGTTCTCACATCTTCAAACAATAGAAGTTTTCAAAATAGGGAAACTTAAATCCTCCAAGTCAAGTGTTCCTAACACTATAAGGTAGAGACATACCCATAAAGGGTTGAATGCGGAGGTCTGGTTGTTCTCTGCATCCCCCCTTGAGGCACCCACCTTTTGGACGGGATCCATCCCGTGACCCATTTCTTAGGCTGAAAATCTAAATGTCGCGCTTTGACAAAGGTACCTAGTGACCAAATTTTAGGACATCTACCCAGATGGAAATTGTGGGCTACAATTGCACCTTGATCATATTTTGTGTGGCTATTGGGAAATATCGCTAGCTCTTTTTGGATATGCACCCTCTACCCCTCATCATAAATTATTACTTCATCCTTCACTAGTTCCTCTTTCGGTAACTTGATACCCCAATGTTGAGTGATATTGGAAGTTCCAGTTTTGTTTGAGAGGAAGGACGTTACGTCTTTTAGGACATGAGCATTTGTTTTCTTTGTTCTCCCATGTGGACAAAATCCACCTACCCACATGTATGCTTCTTTATCAATTGAGTTATGTATGATTTTCTTGTGATTACATATGATTGTGAGATATAATGTGAAGTTCCAAGTTATACAGAGTCTCTTGTTCATTAATTACTCTCATCACCATTTGCACACATCTACCTTGCTAGTCGGACACCATAGGGGACCCACAGAATCCCTGTCATTCCATATGCTTGTTAAATCTCCCTCCCATTCTAGGGGGAGTTCCTAGTATTTCCAGCTCATCGGCCATACTTCCCCACACCCCTGTGAGTGATACTGTCTTGGGATCATCTTTTCTTGGTTCCACTCTACTTGGTTCCACTTCCCAAGGTAAAACATCCCCACGCTCTCCTTTCCATGGAAGCAGGGGGCCAACTTCTTCTCAAGGGAGAAGTACAAACCCACCTAGTCCCCCTCAAGGGTCAGGTTCACAAAACACTCACACTATGGCTAGAACTAATCCTATGCCACCACCTCAAATGCCATACTTGGTTTCCATAAACATACTGGATCTGACTAAACTCACCAATGATCCTATATTCCACAACCCCACATGGCCAACAATGCCTACCAAACTACCTTCATACATCCCCAAGTTTGAAGGAAAACTGGGAGACGATCCCACCAACCATATCATGACCTTTCACTTATGGCTCTCTTCAAACAACATCGTGGATGATTCTATCTGATTGAGGTTATTTCAACGTATTCTCACTGGCCCATCAACCAAGTGGTATGTAGAAGAAAAATATGGGTCCCATGTGACCTTTGAATCCTTGGCCAAAGCATTATTGACCTTCTTTCAACTACCAATTCGTCATGACAATGGCCTCGAACTACTCTCAAAATTTAAATGAACCTCCGCCATGCACATCACTGACCACATTCATGAATGGCATCGATGATGTAGTCTCTACAAAGATGAAGCTACTCCATAACAATGTCTCAATTGGTTCCTCAAATCACTTGTTTCCCTCCTTGCCAAAGATGTGGCTGCCACCTTCCCCCAGTATGAAGAAGAAGCCATTATCAAGGCCCAACAGTTTGAACTCATTTACTCACAGTTAGGGTACTTATATACGGTACTACCTGACACCCCAAGACTCATTCCATTCAGCCAGAACAAACCTGAGATGTCTCACTTAGTAGATGGATTGATTGGTACCACTACACACCACAACCCATACCCCCCACAACCCACTATGTATGGTACACCTCCATATCCACTGACATATGGAGGAAATCCTTACTACCCCCCTTCCTTTTACCAACAGTCATATCATGTTGTTCCCCCTCAGTCATTGGGGGCACCCCCACCGGTACCCATGCCGTATCTGGTCTCTCAATCCAGTACTGTTCCACCCCCAACCCATGGATATAACCCTAGCAGTAGTGGAATTACCTCTACTTCCTATACGCCATATGAATCCTATCCATAGAAAAATCCATATTTTCCATTTCCTAGTCCTCCCCAACCAGTTAATCCTCCACCGGGACAACCACATGCCAGCATCAACTTTGTTCATCCCTTTCCCATTCAAAAGGTTCATACATTTGAATAGTTGAATACATCCAATCTGACTCATAAGAAGAAAGGAAGAAACTGAAACAATGACAATCTAGGACCAGGCAGGAATGACCCCAACAACCATCCCATTGGGGGCAACCAATACTAGGACCCCCAAGGGGGCACCAATAAGAATATACCACAACAAGGGAAGAACAAAAATCTTCGAACTAACTTCCCTTTCACTATATATGGTGAGTATGGACATTATACTCATCATTTCCCCCAAATTCCTGATCTCCAATGGATGAGAGCATCCATGAACTCACAGGGCCCTCCAACACCATCTGCCCCTTAGGAGGCCCTACAACAGTATTTTCAACCACTCCCTCCAAATTTTTTTCAAAACCCCATTCCATACCAAGGTGTTATGAACACCCAACAAGTGATCAACCCTACCCCACCACAAATTGGGAAATATCCAAACATGGGTGTCAATCAACCCAAGAGTTCGGTTGATCGCAGTGTCCTCCTCACCAGTGAAGAAATTCTTCTACAAACCCGCAATTGTCAATATGGTATGCCTCCTGACTCTGCCCCAACCACCTCAGAAAAACTACCAGCTACTACAGGACAACCATTGATGATTCCACGTCCTAACGCGGAACCCATTCCTTGCATACCACATATGCCTTTACGATGGAATGCACATAACCCTCATGCTAGAGTTGCTCATAATTATAGTTTGGTTGATGAGTCAATCCAGTCTCCCATAGCCATGTTTGTGTTGGAGGTTCTCCAAACCTATCCATCATAGTGAAAATCCTTTCATTCTGCCTTGGGGGCACTCGACACAGCTGACACACAGTTGATCACATTTGATTCAGATAAAGGAGAACCACATCTTCTTACCCAAGTAGCCTTCCATATACTAGTTAAGATCTGGAAAACCATAGTTTATCGGTGTATCATTGATGAAGGTGCATCCACCTGCATCATGTCTAAACACGTATGGTAGAAAATTGGCTCCCCTGAGCTAGTACCCTCTACCATCACCCTTCAATCTTACGACGGCCGACCAACATCTTTCATAGGGATTTGTAAAAATGTCCCCATAGAAATTAGGGGCAAAACCATCCTCATTGACATTGAATTTATCGATGCCTAGCTTGATTACAATATATTGTTCGGGCGCAACTACATGTATTCTATGAAGGCATTCTCCTCTTTTGTGTTTCATACGATGATGTTCCCCCATAATGCGAAGATCGTCACCATCGACCAACTTACACATTATGAGCCTAACCATTCCACCAACATCAATAACTCCCCCTTGTTCATGTTAGCTCGAATGATTTTCCAATTGCCAACATTGGCCATGAATTATTCCAAGACCCATCCATGTTGGGAACTTATCAGAGAGCACCACCGTTCCTAAACCCATCTTTTTAACACAAGTGTGTGTAGTTTCCTCTAAAGGAACAAACATCGGAGACAAGACTCCTATCACTGAGTCCCCTCCCCATATCAAAGTTCCACCAGTTGAAGAAATACTACCTCAGGAGTTCCCTGAGAGCACCATTGCACCACTTATCACAGATATTCCCCCCCTCCAAGGGAAAATCCCGGTTTGGGAGACAGTTCCCCAGGCCATTACCCAAATTCCCTTTTGCTACCCCCCACCTGGAGTTGAAACATTCTAGGTATCCACAACTCTTACCCTTCCGAACATGGTACTCACCATCCCTGTATGGTATCTACATCCACCCAGGATGGTTCCTCAACCATCCCTCCCTTAGTCAAAGGGAATCCCGATGCAGATCCCAATACTAACTTTGACCACACGACCCACACCCCCAATTTCCAGAACCACTGCTACAGCTGGGGGCAGATGGAATAAGAAAGAGTGCATCATTGCACTACCTCCCCTATTTCAAGTTTTTTCAACTCCCTCGGGCCTTATATGAAAGAAAAGGACACCCCACTCACATATGTCCTTCTCTTCCTGAGCTATGCAGTTTTATCCAGCTTCCTCAAGCACCCCTCTTTCTTTCCACTCCACCAAGTATGTCCCACACTACTATGGAGTCATCAACCACATGCAAAAAAAATATACGAACCAATTTCTACTGCGCCATATGCGTAGAATATGGGCATTACACTCATCATTTCCCATCTATCCCATACGTCCGCCACACATTAGTTGTGGAACGCTACACATATCTTCCTTCACTTCCTTCGGCACTCCATACCAATGCTCCTGTGAATTTAATTCATTATACTTCTTCATCAATCCTTGAGAAAAGGGGAGTTACATGTCCTCCCAACAAACTACTGCCCGATCGCCCATAGTGTCAGTGCAAATGGGATGGCATTATAGGCCCACCGTACATATCTAATCCCTTTTCCTCATTTTCATTTTTTGGTATAGGAGCCCATAAGCTTCATTTTTTGAACCATTTTAGGACACTTACACAGTCATTTTCCTTGGGTGATCATTTGCACTTTTCCCCAGCAGAGCATCTTTCCATGACACACTCAAGTATGCCTGCTCATGTTTAAAATTATCAAATAATTGTTATATGTTCTTTCTTTTCAGATATTTCTCATGTCGGGTATTTGGTTTTAATGTGTGTAGGTACTTAGCCATCACCAATTAGTGCAACCCCTTCAGGTATATGCTTGACACTGGCGTGTAATCATTCACTATGAATATCAATTGCATCTCCCAGTCACACCCTCTGATCTTTACCTCTAGGATCCCTATATCCGGCTCTACAGTATTGTTACCTCTGCTGCATTTTTGTACTATCACCCGGTAGAACTCTCCCCCGGATGAGTTGTCCAATTTATAGTCCCCCTTGGCACTTTGACACTCATGTTGTTTTCACCCTTTGGTGATGGGAGTCCCGATAGTATTACGCATCATCGAGAACCAGCCACATACTCCTTCTCCTAATTTGTTTGATATCCTACCCAATGGACTCCCAGGTTACTTCATCATGGTTCTATTTTGACTGCACCTCCGCAATATCAATTAGCCCTCCATCTCCTCCATCGTCAGTTTTCCCATCTACAGATTTCCATCCATTCATTTTTCCTAATACAGAACCCCACCTATGGGACCCCCACTCGCCACCCATTTTCATGCAACTTGCACCCTCATAGGCCAAGCCATATTACACTGGGGCACCCATTTTTGTATATGTATGCTCATCCCCAATTATTCTTTATTTATTTGATAATTGTACAAAGCCTTTGTTTCCAGCCTTAACATAGTTTTTTGTCGTTGCCTTTAGCGACCTTCCTTTTCCAACAAAGCAACCCTTGTCACCCTTGGTTGGGGAATTTTTCACTTCCTCTCATCACTGACATTATTCATAAACCTCGATTATATTACAAGTCCATACACCTTTTTGATCTCTGTGTTTGTCCATTTTGTCACACCTCTGGCACAATTTACCCTCGTCTAGTCGTCCCCCTGATAACTAGATTCAGTTTCATGGTTGCTGCCACTCATACCTCACATATATCCCCAACCAAGGATAGTCTTGAATCTCACCACTTCTTTCCTTCGTCCATGTTCCTCATCAATTCTTGATCTCATCCAATGGATTTCATGAAGCCCTTTGCTTCTTGGAGTCGCATCTCCCTTTCTGTCGACATTAACACAGTTTCTAGAATGGCGATAGTATCTTGACTCTCATTACCTTTAAAATGTGGAGTCTCGGACGACACAAAGAGAACCATCATCACTCTCTGTTGTTGTTGACCCCCACCACATTCGACTTCAACACTTTCTCATGTTGCGGTGGGTCTTACTTTGCGACTATTGCAGTTTTTTTTATATTTTCCAAAGACCATTGAAAATTGTTAGGCCATCAATGCCTGTGAATCCTCGACACTTTTTATAGGTGCCATCACCTCTTTTCATAGTTTATTCACCATAATAATTGTCCTCTTATATTATCAACCTGCCCCTGAGGGCATTGCAATCATCTACACCAACACACAACTTCAGTTACTATATTACACATTTTTGAGTTACATGACATGAGCATGGGGCATGCCCGCCTCGTTTGTACACAGTTTTATTTTTACACATCTAGATAAAGGTTTGGGTCCCACAGGTTCCCCTCTCCCTCCAATGGGTCTCTCTTGAAATCCCCCTCAACACTCTTTCTTACAAAGGTACTCTCAGTAGAAGAAACATTGATGTATTTAAGCTATATGTATGCTCCTAACCTCACACATCAGGGGGAATCTATTATCATTGAAATTTCATCCGTAAATGGTTACAGGAATCCAACATCTCCAAACACCTATTAGTTCACCCACAGTTTCAAAAATTCATTTCCAAAAGGACTAAAACTATATAATCAACAATAAAATCAATATACGCTAAGACTAAACAGGGAGTGCATGCACATGCACATGATGTGCGACTGTGGATGCAAAAAACCACGCATCCCTCAAAACGACACATTTATGATATTGGTCGGCCTTCCACCCACTTCTAGTTCATCTTCCAAGTCGATTTGACATCCAAATCTCGGCTGAATCCGACCGTGTAAGGTAGCTAGAGTGGTAGTGGGGGGGCCCAGAGGGCCCATAGTGATAATAGTGGAGGTCATTCAATGTAAGGTGGACTAGGTCCACTATATTATTAAATAAGGCCCACTAT
>JZKD02S1672679.1:1058573-1116621 GCA_000966675.3 Picea glauca | reverse complement strand
AGGAGGTTGCCCCCTCGAAGAGGCTTATTATCTGAAATTATCTCTTTTTCAAGGCGTTGAGTACTTTTCCTGAGGTTTTTCTATGCTATATTGATGTTTGGTTCTTAACAATTACCATGAAAAACCATATGGTTTTATGACCATATGACTCCAAACTCTACCTAAATGCTCTCTACCCCTTGTGCAACTCCATATGGTGGACCTTGTGCCCTAATGTGACATTCTCCCTATGTGGATCTCTCTCCTCGTGCCCTTGAGTGGACGGTCCCATTTTGGTATGTTTCTATATCGATCTAATTTATCTCTCATATTCACGTAATATCTCTGAACAACTAGTGAAACGGAACACATCAAGCAATACTACAATGCCTTTCAAAAACATTGTGCATCTCCAAACCTTTGTTAGTACTCGTTCTTCATTAAAATTGGCATCCCTACTTCTAATAACTCTCCTTTTTAGAGGATCCCACAAATGGTAACCTAACTCATTATCAACACATTCCAAGAAAATGCATTTCAGTGACTTTTCATCCAAATTGAACCTCTATTTGTAGGAATATGCACATATACTTTACAACCAGTTTTTTTTTAGATGAGTGTAACATAAACCCTTATCGGTCCATACATTTTCATGGATGCCATCATCTAACGAAGTTGTGGGAGAGATATTTATTAAGAATAAAGTTATATCAACAACCTCTGCCCAAAAATACTTAGGCAAATAAGGATTTGAAATCATAGTTCTCACCTTCTCCATTATTGTCTGATTCATTCTCTCAACCATTCCATTTTGTTGTGGGGTGCACATAAATGTTTTTACATGCTTTATACCATGTTTACTAGAATATTATTCGAAGTATTTAGAGAAGTACTCTCCACCATTATTTGTTATATTACATCTTAATAATTTGTTAGTTTCCCTTTCAACAACCATATGAAATTTCTGAAGAGTTTCTAGAACTTTATCCTTTCTCTTGATAGGGAAATCCAAGACCTTTTTTGATGCATCATCAATAAAAAGTAACAAAATAAGCATCCTCTCCCTGTGATTTTACATTTATTGGGCCAAAAAAATCAAAATGTACCAAGTGTATCCCTTTTAGGTCTATCCCTTATAAATGATACCCTTTTATGTCTACCCATAATACAATGTTCACAAAGTTTAAATTCTACATGTTTAATCCTAGGAAACAAAATTTGTTCAGCAAGGATTTTTAGGCCTCTTTCAGTCACGTTCCCAAGTCTTTTGTGCCACAAATTTGTTGTAGGATCCTCCTTTGTAACTATAGCAACAATACCTGATTTCTACAGTTTTGATTTTAATGTGTAGAGAGTGCCTCTTTTCTTCCTCTTTGCAACAACCAATGAACCCTTTACAATTTTCTATCTTCCCTTTCCAAACACTATATGACAGCCTTCATCATCTAGTTTCCTGACTGAAACCAAATTCATTCCACGATATGGTACATGTCCGACATGTTTAAGAAATGTAATAAGGCCATCTTCTATCTTTATTAGAACATCTCCTACTACTTCAATATTACAAAGAATTTTATTACCTAAGAAAACCTTACCCATATTACCACATTTATAAGAGATAAAATTTTATGTTCTTGGGGTAGCATGGTAGGAATCTACATAATATAAATTACAATCACTATCATGACTAGAAGTATAAAGGCATGAATCCTACAAGAAACAATTCTTAATACCTCACCATCTCATGAAACAACAATAGTTTATTTGTTACTGTTGTTGTTGGTTTCCTTTATCTCCCTTTTTAATATCCTGCAATATTTTATGACATGGACAAGTTTTCCGCAATGATAGTAGGTTATTCTTCCATGCCTAGTATTTGAATTGTCTCTAGAGATGGGCCACCTTGATTTCTTTCTATTTGGTTTCCTTCCACGGTCACCAAGGCTTAATGCCTCCATATTTGACATTTCCTCTCCGATGGATTTATTGCGCATCTCCTCATTTAATAAACTATTATAAACATCTTAAAAACACATTTTATGTTTTAGTGTTGCATTACTTATGGTGAAAATAATGTTTTTTTAACTATCAGACATTGAGCTCAAGGGTAGGATGGCTTGTATCTCATCATAAAATGCAATCTTCAATGAAGTGTTTGGTCAAAACTTTTTGAAACTTATTTAAATGTTTGGGCTCCCTTCCTTCATTTTGAGGTTAAACAACCACTTCATAAAAAATAACGTGTTCACCATTGTGTCTCATTCACATAAATCATGAATCTTTTTCCATATCGACTCAATTGTGTTTTCTTGAAAAACAAGGAAGTATATATTGTTTGTCAAATACTCTCGGAGAGTGGAAATTGTCTTCGGATCTAACTTCTCACGGTCTTCATAGGTCATCGATGAGGTTTTCTTTGATTTTGCCTCAATTAGAAATTGCAGATGTTTTATGGTGATTTCATATTCCATTTTTAACCTCCACACGATGAAGTTTACCCCATTAATATTTTCAATGTTTAACATCTACTCCATTGGAGGCACCTATAAATGAACCCTACACACGCGTAATATTCAACAACTACTAGTTGTTAAAAAATAAAAAACATTCGATAATAAACTTAAACAGATCTCATGATAAGACACCAAACATAATAAAAATGACGAAAATAAATGAGAACATAACACCACCTATTTTATGGGGAAAATCGATTGATGTACTGTGAAAACCCCCCACACACAAAATATCGCACAAAAGACTTCACTCTGATACCACGATTGTTAAAAAATAAACAACGCTCAATAATAAAGTTAAACAAAACCAAACACGTGTACACTATCATAGAATAAGGTATAAAAATACCATGGGCTACCAAAAAACCATTCAAGTATGAAGAAGTCATGTCGCAATCTAAATTTTCTAGGTTTTGGTTTTTTGGGGGGGAGATTATCTGTTTAATTTTCCCCAAAATATGGTGAGAAATCATTGAATTTGTAGATTTGAGCGGTTAAGTATGTATAATCAGAGTGTCCTAGGTTTTTGCAATCCATTTATGCATTGAGAAATACAATTTATAAAAAGGAATATCGTGTTTTCTCTTATATTTATATGGTCGGATTCTGGCCAAAAATACCAAAACGTAGAACATTTATAGAACACTTTTTATTTTATTTGGTCTCACATACAACAATATTATTGTTCCAACATTAATGGGCCTATAGATAAGGATGTTGGATGAGACCATTTAAGATTATCCAAAACTACCTTCACATGAATGTATGGAACATAGACCTTCTTATCTCTATCCTCGGAAGGGACATACGCGAGCTTTGATATATCACACTTTCTGTGCTAACCATTTGAGCATGGCCATCATCGCACTCATACCCTACGCGGCTCCCATTCCTTACATTAGCGACATAATTACCGTAGTTGAGCAATTCAACGTTATGAGCAATGATATAATAGTATTGGTAGTGAGCTTTAATTATGGAGGAGGAGGCATCCAAGCAGTTTGATAGTTACATATATTCTTTGAAATCAATGATTTATTCAATCTGGTAAATCATACCATCGACGCCATTTGGAATCTCTTCGAATGGATGGCGAGAATGTTGGTAGGTGTGAGAATTCAGAGTTGATATGCTTTCACACCCACTTCAAAATCGACATGGAAAATTTGAATGGAAGGAGAGAAAGTTGGTAGGTGTGAGAATTGGGAGTTGACATGCTTCCACATCCACTTCAAAATCAACATGGAAAATTGGGCGTTGTCTAACTGTTCTACGAAATGGTTTTATGGCCAGAATCTGATGACATAAATCTGCATGAAATCGGTACTTTTCGTTGTTTAAAGTCCATTTATGAATACATAAATGGATTCAACACGTTGAAAAACCCCGAGATCACTTGGATTATACTGAATTAATCACTCAAATATGTGGATCTAACAATTTCTTGTCGAATTTGAGGCAAATGTTCCCGAAAAAAATCGTAAAAGAAGATTCATTTTGTAGACTACGACGGATATTATGTAGGATGAAGTGATGCTATTATTTTTATTTATATGATTATCCGATATCGTTACAATAACTGCAAGACAGGGGCTCTATCTATTGACTAGGATATTCTATAATTAGATATTCCAATAATCACAATTTCCCTTAGCAATTCATCTAACAGTCTAGCAACTTTCTGCAGAATGGAGTTATCTTCCTTCCTTGTTCCATTGAAGATGACATTGATGACATGTTTCGTTAGTAGACTCCTCAAGACGATCATATTTTCTATCCACCACAATAACAACAAGTCTCTCCTGGATAATATCTTTTATGTTCAATTAATTCTCAATATTGAGAGGGAACATTCAAAGTCTACTATAACCGAAGAAACAAGTGGAGAATTTTAAGCATTATCATGATTTGATTAGTCTCTTGGCTCATAAAATATAAAATATTGATTCCAAATGGTTTTGGGATAGGGAATTTACAATGAGGGTGCTACCAAACTTATTTTCATTAGAATTCTTTGTTTTGGTTGTTTTCCTGAGCAAATTACTCTACACAACTTCATTGGTAACACATGCATTGGATGTTGAATTTATTTTTATTAAACATATTAAGAAAAGGGATATTACTTTAATTTCCTTTACTTCCATGATTCTTAGTGAAGGGTTTCACTATTGAACCGCCATATAAGTTGACAATCAGAAAATATGAGGTATTTGTAAGGTGATGAAAAAGCTAATAAATATAATCTCAAATGTGTGTTGATCACCCAAGTGGAAACACTAAGCTCTAAATGAAATTATGATTGAATGAAAAATATCATAAAGTGTTTGACAACGATTCAATTTTATAATTGTATACCAAATCAAAGCAACCAAATTCAAAATCACAACTCTTTTTAGGTAGGGATTTACCTTTAACATATTATTGAATGAAAAATCTCATAAAGTATCTGACAACCATGCAATTCTATAATTATATACAAAATCAAAGCAATGAAATTAATAATCACAAGTTTGTTTAGGTATAATACTTTGCACTTTTCTTACTATGAGAACTATCTTCTTTGCAACTATTTCCCTTGTTTTACATGTAAAGCATGGATGTGAAGTGGGAAGAAAGGGAGGATTTTGTCATAAACATTTTGATGCACAATTAATCTCCATTCAGCTGAAAACAAAAAGACTTGTATAATTGTTTCTCTAACAATCATGTGCTACGATCTTATTCAAATAAATAGATATTTTACAGTTGTTGCAATATAACTCTCACACAAACACACACAAGAAACCATAACACAAGACACAGGATGCTCCTTTAAAACTTAATGATTCTCTCATTGATTCTCTAGTGATAGTTAAATACACAAAACTTTCTAATAATATTGAGATTGCCTATTTAATGTTGGAAAATGAGATAGAAGATGGCATCATTGTTATAGAGAAATCCCCCTGTGGAAAATTGGATTCTCTCTTGGATACTAGACCCCTATAACCAAGAAAAAAAGGGTGCTAACATTGGTCACTGACATGATTTTAAGCCTAGCTAAACTAATGTATAGAGAAGAGGAAGAAATGTGTACCTTTTTAATGATGTTCATCCTCACACAGTCTGAGTTGAGCTTTGATCCCGAAGCTTCTCGATAAGTCCTGTAAAACAAAAAAAGACAGAACAAGCTTCCTATTCTACTAAGATTAGATTGAAACTAGATCTATCTACTAGAGACAAGTTCATGTAGAATAAACACAACCTTGAAAGAAACAGGCCAAGCACATATGTATATTAATGAAAACAAAGAAAAATGATTACAACCATGATGTAGATGAAGAATATTCACCAAGATCTCTTTTTCTATCCCCTTGCTCAAATAATCCACCATCAAAATGAATATGCTTTCACTAATAAATCTCCCTTATGAGATCATAAGTTTGATGCCTCTAATCTACCATATGCTTTTACCATGAGAAGGCCTCCTTATATAAGCTTGGAGAGACCCAACCACCTTAGATATTCTTGGGATAGGTTGAGGATATTTATCCTTCAGTTGTGGATCTTCCATAAGATCCATCCTTGACCTCAGATTAGAATCCAATTGATTCCCAAGATAAGGGGGATCTTCCCCTAATTTTATCAACAACATAATGCTCCCCTCAAATAGGCCAACAATCCCCCAAAAGGGTACGCAGAGTGTTGCAACGCTCCCCCAAAGAGGGTGAGGGAGCGTTGGTTCTGCCTAATAGTGGGTAGGGGAGTTTTGCCCAAAATTTCCTCAAAAATGCCTGTCGCTCCACCATAAGGGTGTCCATAGTGCTACAACACTCCCCTAAAGAGGGGTAGGGAGTGTTGGCACTCCCTGACAGTGGGTAGGGGATATTTTCCCTTCAAAAATCATTTTTAAGTGGTATTTTCCATGGAAAATGATTTGTTCTCCTCATCAGATGATTTATCCTTCTTAAACCTGTCTTTGAGGGTGTCTCAAGTGTCCTTGTGATGTCGTTCGAGACACGACATGGGCAATATGACTGTATGATGACTACGACACTTGAGACACTTATGGATAAAAAGTGACACTTGCAACACTTGTAATGATGACAATAGGTCATCATTGAAGTGAGTAATTTTGATGTATAACATATTTCCCCCCAAAGTGCGAAGTTAGAAGACGAAAACTGATGACTAAAGTACTTTGTAGAATTTTTTGAGAAAGGGTATGGATGTGGAGAACATAGTAGAAGCTGCACACAACCATCAAACATATATTATGACATGTTTCAAACCCAAGGTAGGCATACCTATGCTTGGGTGATAAATACTCGCAAGACATGGCTGCCATAAGATACACTACGGATCCATAATTATATTAACAAAGAGTATAGCCACCAAATATACAATGTGGATCTATACTTCCATGACATGAATTGATTGTAGCCACAAAAAATACACAGTGGATCTACGAGATGACAAGACATAGCCACAGAACAATACAAAGTGGATATATGTGATAGTTAATGTGTCAATATTCAAGAGAAACTCCATTGCAACCTAGGCAAAGTACATATCAGAGTGATTACTCAACCCAGGGTCTTCTTACCGATCCCGATGCAGTATGAGTATAACCATGTGGATAGATGTCCTAATGTCGAACATGGTAGAAACCACTTGATTATCAGTCAATGAGGTAAACCATTAACAAGCATGGTGGAAATCACCATTGATGTCAATGCTTCCCAAGGTACTCTAGTACATTCCAGCGAATGTGAATAGATGAGATGAATTCGAACATCCGTGGAATCATCCGATCAAAGGTCAATGATGTAAACCCACTGTCATAGGCGAGGAGGCCTGCCATTGAGGCATGCAGGTCCCAAGGTACTAACTAGTTTCTAAGTCTAGTTCCTGGATAATGTGTTGAAGTTGACAGGAATAGACTCATCGAAGGAGGGCCTTGATGTATCCCCCATCAACAACACAAAATAGACACAGAGATGTAATTGGTGGATCAGATGAACATGAACTGACACAGGTATTGAAACAAGATATTTTTGATGGTTGACTCTTGAGGTAGATACTTCCCTTGAACACTGAGGCACAACAACAGAAACATGACATGGACCAAAACATGATGATGCAGTGGATAATGTGACTTTCATTGGGTGACCCAAAGGAGTAATAAAACTCAGAGGATTGGTTCAGTGCAGAGGTTCAACAGATTTAAAATGTGTGCAAAGACAAAGTGCCATGTTCAAGGGTGACCGTAAGAGTTACTGGTAATATTCTCAAAAACTGCTTGGCTTTCTTCCTTCAATTGTTTCCCCCATCCAGATAGACGAGTACTTGTTTTTAATTTAACGAGCTCGAGGAGGGTAACACATTATCAATATAACTCACCTTCAGTAAGTCCCTCTTCCTTTATTTAATGAACTGGAAGAAGTAAGGGTTCAGTCCCGTATGGGCCCTTCAATGTATGATTGTTTAACAAGTCCAAAGAAGGTAAAATCTGTGGTTTTTCATATTTAGAGAGTCTGAAAATGACTTAAAGACGACTCCAGTGTTGTCCTTTTTCCTAATGTTAGTCTCGTGAGGCCGAAAAAGAGATAAATTATCACTCAAAATACTTCCTTTCAAACCTTTTAATGAGTGGGAAAGGAATCAATATCACTCGAAAATATTTTCATGTTTAGAGAGTCTGAAAAGAGCTTAAAGACGACTCCGAGGGGTTCCTTTTTTGTATATCCATGCGAACCCGAAAAAGAGATAAAAGGTTGCTCGGTTACATTCTCATGTTTTTATGAGTGTGGTAAAGAACAAAGACTAAGCTTGGTACTTTTCCCCCATCTTGAAATCTAGTGGCTTAACTCTAGAATGATCATCAAATGCTCGAGACATGCCCCCCAAGCCTCAATTCATTCACCGACTTTGAGGTGGTCACCAATTTCTGTACTAGATGGAGAAAAAGGTTAAGGGTGGATGAAATGAAGGTTCAAATATGAGACCTAACGAAATACTGAACTCGACATCTATGAGATCTGGCGAAAGACTCGACCTGACAGGAGAGGTGATTGTTTCATTTTTTAACAAGATTGACACAGGAAAAGAACTATGCTCAAGGATTTGGGTTGAATCCCCAGATTTTTGTTTCATTTTCTAATGAGCTTGTTATAGATAGGAAAAACTATGCTCATGGCATTTGTTTCATTTTTTAACGAGATTTCCACAGAGAAGAGAAAAAATGCTCATGACCTCTATTTGATCATGGCTTCCAAGAAGATAAATCTATGGAAGGACACCATGTCAAGGGACAAAACTCGGTCATGGCTTCCAAGATATATTCACTAGATGGAAGAAAATCACTCTGGAAGGAACAAATGTCGAGGTTCATGATAGGGGTAAGGCGATTAGGCTCCAATATCCCTACTGAAGATATCACCATGTAAACTACTGGATCTAAGTCATCATAAGTTGAAGTCATGGGAGACAATGCCACATAATTGACTTGTGGTAGGGGTGATACTGACTGCATATAAGAACCATTTAGGGAGGTCATTGGGTTGATGGTCAATTCAGGGCCAATGAATGAAAGTTGATCAATAGTCACCATTCTTCCATCGTGAGGGAAAGATATCACACGGAAAAAAGTGGACACAATAACTTTCGTGGCATAGACATAATCTCTCCCAATGAGTAAATCGAAATCCAAGGGGTCCTAGACTACCATAACATCAATAAAGACAATTTTCCCTCCCAAAGTTATTGAAAACAGGGTAAGGATCCCTAAAGGGTGATTGGTTATTCTGTTAAAAGTGAACAAAGTCTGGGTAACTGACACAAGCTAAGGATAACCCAAATATTTCCAAGAAATAGAGGATAAAATACTAACGGATGAACCTTCATCTATCAACGCATGAGGAATGTCTCAACCACAAAAATGTACTATAATATTCAAAGGAATGTGAGAGGGCATATGAGATCCAGTTATCACATCCCAATAAAAAAGGATGGCCTCATTACTTGGAGGGGGTTTCGCTGGAGAAGGAGGAATTCCCCCAACACGGTAGATTTTGTATCAACGAGAAAAACATGGGCAGTATCAGGTTTAATATATAGAGGGAGAGTAGGATAATTTGATAATGACATTAAATCAACCACTTGGGTTTCATTCTCCAAGAGGATAATGGGGTCGACAGGTGGAAATGGATCGACCGCTTGGGTTTCACTCTCTAATGGGACAGCGAGATCGACCAAATATGGGAACAGATCAACCACTTTGTCAACTGGTTCAACTAAGGACATGACCATATTGACGGCATGATCAACTAGAATGAATGATGAAGGGACCAGAGAAACCACTTTGGCACTCGTCAGAGGAGGAGTGGGATTGACCACATTGGCACTCTCCGGATGAAGGGTGTGACTGACCAATGACGAGACTGGATTAGTCACTTTGGCACTCCTCAAGGGAGGAGTGGGATCGACCAATGAAAAAACTAGATCTACCACTTTGGCACTCTTCGGATGAAGGGTGGGAATGAATGAGGAAGGTAATGGATCAGTCAATTGGGTTTCACTTTTCAGATGAAAAGTGGGGCTAATCGATGAGGGAACTGGATTAGCTACTTTGGTTAGTGGTTCAACCAAGGATGAAACTAGATTGACCACCTGATCAACCAGATTGATCAGGGATGGAATCGGATTGACCATTCCATCAACTAACAATGGGTTGGGGTAAATATTACGACAACGAGTTGGAAGTTGAAGCTTTTCCAAAAGAGAATATTCTTTGTCCATATGAGGACAAAGGTGAGAATAATTATCACCTTCGCATAACATACAAGGAAATTTGACAGTTTTCTTATTCTTACCAACCTTAACATCACTAGTTGATGGGGCATCACCAGCATGACCAGCAGGGGCCGATGATGTGGAGGACCACATTTACAAGACCTTGGGAAGACTAGGGAAATCCCTTAGAAAGTGGTCACCCATACAAAGATTGCAAGGGAATTTGGGTTTCAGATTCTTCATTTTAATTATGTTGACCTCATCAACACTCCCAGTACTATTAAGAGTAGATGGTTTCTTGGATCCAACTTCTTATATGGTTGGAGGCTTGGTCCTTTTCGGTTTCTTATTCTTCTTGTCTTTCTATTTCTTCTTCTTCTGATCAACCTAGCTACTTGCTTTAGAGATTTCACTAGGTGAAGAAGGAGAAAGGGAAGAAGAATCAGTGGGTGAAGTAGGAGAAAATTAGACATGAGGTTGATGTGTGGGTGGTGTACTAACATTTGAAGTATTAGGTGCAGTTGAAGCACTTGGAGGATTTGAGATCACCGTAGTGGGGAATAACCAAACCGATAATCCGATGGTGAGTCCTGGAAGACTCAATGTGGCAATGTACAAAGGACCAAAGTTTCCAAAAGAAGGAAAGGTGTAAGGTTCCCCAAGACAAGGGGTTCCTCCATTGGTAGACTCAGGAGTTGATGCTATTTACACTAAATTAACCTAAGGTCTACTAAGTAAAACAAACAACACACACTATGAATCTGAGAAGAAAACAATCAAACAAAACTTCCCACAATGAAACCATTAGTTGGTGATGAAATCCAACGTCACAAGATCAAAATAGGAATGGGTGGGGATATAGCGGGTCGATCAGTTACATTGGAGACCTTCTTAATAGACTTATGCCTTGGTGTAAGATTCCATGTAGTAAATGTGGATTTACCCTCCAAGGATCCTGAGTGAGTTTTACCAACGTATGTTCCAGGTATAATGAGACTTCCCTTCACCGTCACCTTGTGCGAGACCCTAAATATTATGGCTACTAAGATCACCAACTCATAGTCATCCCCTAGGTGGGTATAGTCAACAGTCCAATCCGAATGTATGGGAAGGATAACAAGTCTGAAATCCTTCAAGAGAACTGAGGACAAGTGGACTAGTAGAACTCCAGAGGACCTCAAATGGATTCAGAGTTCATGAAACATCGAGACCAAATGAAGACAATTGAGCCTCAAGAAGAACCCCCGATATATGATCTGACTAATATGAACGGTTGAACCACGGAGGGATAATTTCCATAACTATCCTGAACGTGACCTCGTGCGTAACCCTTATGTGAGAGGGGGATCCCAGTAAGCTTAAATGAAAATTGGATTTTCTCTCCCTATCACAAGATGCTAAGTTTGTTTGACAACTTTGGAAATTTATCCTTTCAACCTATTCCAAAGCGCTACACCTTAAGCTAATGTAGGTTTGCTAACAGAAAATGTAAAAAAGTCTAATACATTTTATTTTAGTGTGGATTTTAATGGTTGTTGTTTACTCAGAGGTGTATGAGAGTGAAACTTATGAAATTATGACTCAATTCCCAAAACATGAATATGAAATGATAAGAAATCATTTCTTTCAGTGAATGTCTATTTAAGGGAAGGAGAAAAATATTCCTTTCACTGTCAAACACTAATAAACAATGACCTTATATAATTTTTCAATGAAGGACTTGAAAACCAGAAAGAATGCAAAGAGTACAAGAAGATGTAGAGAAGAATCCAAGAAAAGATAGGGAGAAAGAGAAACCACTCAAAATTGTCCCGACAAAAACGTAGCTAGGAAAGGCAATTTCACATTTCTGAAAGAGGTTTCAAGCTCCAATCAAGAAAAAAAAGAGTGAAAATCATCAAAAACCATCAAAAACCAATCCAAACAACTTCACAAACCAACCACAGACTCTGGGTAAAGAGCTCTGCAAAACAGGGTGCAAAAGACTGGGAAAAAGAAGGCAAAAACTCTAAACAAAAGAGACTACCGCTCCCACAGAAGGGTGCACAGAGTGTTTCAACGCTTCCTAAAACATTGTAGGGGATCACTAGCGCTCTGGTATGGCCTACAGGGGGGCGTTTGTCCTCCCAGAAACTCAGAAAAAGAGCCAAAAACCATGCAAAAACTCACCTAGAATGCATGAAAATTGGTGAAAATGTTAGTGAAGGTATGAGAAGGCTAATGGATGATGAAAAAATAGGAATTGATTAGGAAAATGACCTCAAATATCAAATGGAATATGGCATAGATCCTTGAATTCCTTACAATATATTTCATACAATCATATGAAGGAGAAAGCAGTAAAATGATTCCAAGTCTTCAAAGGAGAAGAATGACTCAAAGTAAGGAAAAATATGAAAAATACAAACAAAACAACATCAATCCTTAGAAATCAAATGGTTTGAGGCTAAACAAGGACACACTGAGATAGGATTAACCCTAAGAAGATGAATCAATAAAAAGAAGACTGAGAAATCAATTCCCAAGAAGATTTTTGAAAACAAAAGGGTAGCGCTCTGGTGTCAAGGGTACCAGAGCATTGCAACTCTCTGTGAGATCCTACAAGGGAGTGCCAATGCCCTGGTGGTAAAGGTAGGGGAGCGCTGGCCTCTTAGAACTCAAAATTTTTCCCATAAAAAAAAAAACTCAATAAAAATGCAAAAATTCAATGTGTAAGATTAATCCAAGAGCCAACAACACATCTAAGGATCAGAAACACAACATGCATAAGATTTTAAAGATGATAAAAGGATAAAACAAGACCTAGGAAAGCAACCAAAAATCAAAGTTTCTACCCTGGTGGAGTCGCCAATTTCTGTTACAGATAAATCCCCCTACGAAAAAGTGGATTCTCTCTTGGATACTAGATCCCTATAACCAAGACAGAAAGAGTGCTAATGTTGGTCACTAACATGATTTTAAATCTAGCTAAACTAATGTATAGAGAAGAGGAAGAAAGGTATACCTTTTTAACTATGTTTTTCCTTGCATAGTCCCAGTTGAGATTTGATCCCCAAGCTCCTCGATAAGTCCTGTAAAAAAAACAAAGATAGAACAAGCTTCCTATTCTACTAAGATTAGCTTGAAACTAGATCTATCTACTAGAGAAAAGTTCATGTAGAATAAACACAACCTTGAAAGAAACAGGCCAAACACATATGTATATTAATGAAAACAATGCAAAGTTCTTACAACCATGATGTAGATGAAGTAGCTTCACCAATCTCCCTTTGTCCAAACCCTTGCTCAAATAATCCACCATCAAAATGAATATGCTTTCACTGATAAATCTCCCTTATGAGATCATAAGTTTGAGGCCTCTAATATTCCATATGCTTTTACCATGAGAAGGCCTCCTTATATAATCTTGGAGAGACCCAACCACCTTAGATATTCTTGGGATAGGTTGAGTATATTTCTCCTTCAGTTGTGGATCTTCCCTAATATCCATCCTTGACCTCAGATTCAAATCCAATTGATTTTCATGATAAGGGGGATCTTCCCCTGATTTTCTCAACAACATAATGCTCCCCTGAAATAGGCCATTGCTCCCCCAAAAGGGTACATAAATCATTGCAACACTCCCCCAAAGAGGGTTAGGGAGCACTGGCACTCCCTAATAGTGGGTAGGGGAGTGCTGCCCAAAATTTCCTCAAAAATTCATGGCGCTCTTCCAAAAGGGTGTTGAGAGTGCTACAACGCTCCCCCAAAGAGGGGTAGGTAGCATTGGCACTCCCTGACAGTGGGTAGGGGAGCGTTTCCCTTCAAAAATCATTTTTAAGTGGTATTTTCCATGGAAAATTCTTTGTACTCCTCATCAAATGATTTCTCCTTCTTAATCTAGTCTTTGAGAGTGTCTCAAGTGTCCTTGTGATGTCATTCAAGACACAACATGGGCAAGATGAATGTATGATGTCTGCGACACTTATGGATAAAAAGTGACACTTGCAAAACTTTTAGTGACGACAATATGTCATCATTGAAGTGAGTAATTTTGATTTGTAACACTCATATAGGACCATTTTTCAAAATCATAACCAAAGTTTCCTTATGCACACAAAAGGATGTGATAGGAGATTTCTTAGAAAGCAGGGGAAAACTATCAATTTTTTTTTTTTAAACCATAGAAGGCGTGGAAAAAGCAACGTAAGTTCATCACAAGTATGGAATATATGTCGCAAGCTATTGATGGGTGTTTTTACTCTGCCACACATTTTCGTCACTATTGCCACGATTTTTCATCTCTACTTGCCACTCTTTTTCGTCACAAGCGATTGGTGGGGTTTTTTACTCTACCATGCTTTTTCATCTCTATAGTGATGATATTTCGTCTCTAATTGCCTCTCTTTGTCGTTGCAAGTATGACATATATGTCACAAGCCATTAGTGGGGTTTTTACTCTGGCACATTTTCTGTCGCTATTGCCATGATTTTTCATCGTTATTGCCACGATTGTTTCGTCGCAAGAAAGTAAACCTCTCTTTAGGATGATGACACATGGCAGCCTGATTTCATAGTTGTTTCCATGAATAACAAATGCATGGATATAGCGACGAAAAAAGTTCCACAAAAAATATTGTTTGCCTTTGTGGAAAGTGCGACAGATATGTGTGGCAATAGAAATGAAAAACCGTGGAAAATTTTGTCATATGTAGGAGTGTAGGCACTTTTGGGAAATCAATTCCCATCATTTTTCTCACCTAGAGAGAATTCTTATTGGATTCACAACCCACCTCTTCAAAAAACACATACCTAACAACCCACCTTTTTAATAGCACACAGGCCTTCCCAAGTACAGGGTTATGATGATGGCAAGAAGTTACAGTAAGATACAAATGCTTAACAGAGGAAGGTAATTTCTCTTGATGAAGGAATGGATCAATCCCCTAGAAATACACCAAGGCCTAGTATCCCCTAGCCTAGGGATAACTAAGGAAATTATTTCTCGAGTCCCACAAGTCCTAGACATAGAGTACTGAGAGCCATATTCACTTGAGCCTAGCCCTGGAGGGCCCATCCTTCTTATTCAACACCTCCATCCTGTTAGCAACAACAACATCCATCCCATCGTCCTGGTCCTGGAGCAACAATGATACTTTCTCCATGAGTTAATGAGTCTGGGTATCATGGTATGTGTCACTCTGATTCTCAAAACATTTGAATATGTGCATTTGATTCTTTTTTGCTTCATGATGTGTGCTTGGATTTTATGCCTTTTGACTTGTCCATACCTGCGGGGGGGTGATAGAATGCCCTAGCAAGTTGGTTCCCTTAGGAGTGAGTTTCCACTGGGTGGTTTTATGAAAGTTCATCATCCATTCCTACCATACTTATCACTTTTCATCATCTTCCCTCTCATCTTTCCCCTACATTGGTTCGGACATTGGCTTTTTCAAGCTAGTAAAGGGTTGTACCTTGCCTTGTGGTAAGAAGTGACTAAAGGCCAAGAGGGTAAAATTAGTTGGAAAAATACAAAATCCAAAAAAATTCAAACCTTCAGATGCTTCTCCCAAGGATCCCTGAGAAAGAAATAAAAGGCTTCTTAGTAAGAAAAAAAAGGGACCCATAAAATAAATAAACTCAAGACCTAGTTGAAGGATAGGGGGTCTCATCACAAGCGAACCTATTAGGTCCATGGGAATTTAGCATTATGACACTACTATTCATATGGTAACTATGCCAGGATAGTGGCTCTTGGTATCATATCCAAGAGAAAGGGGGTCTCATCACGAGCCAACCTTCTCATCTTCATGAAATTCTTGTGGGTAACACTACCAACACTAGTCACCACGCTAGGGTAGTGTCCTTAATCTATTCTCTTTAAAGAAAAACAAATAAGATTAAGAGAAAAAAATGCATTGAATGGGATAGGAAATAATTGCATCCATGACAAGGTGCAACTCAACCTCTACAGAGGCACCCACAGGTAAGACCTACATTTACCTGTTATCACTACACCCCTTTCCCAAAACTCCCCCACACCATATCATCCACTTACATGACCTAAAGTGTTCTTCACCTAGAAACACCCCACACCTAATGAGAATTATCCCAATAGTGTGTCCTGGAACCCTCTCCAAACATGGCTTGTAGAATAGCATAACGTCTTTGAGCACTTGTTTGGGAAGAAAGGGGTTTTATGCACATGTTTGGGTAACTTTATTATTATATGTGATTGACATTTCTATGATCCATGTGACTTATGATCCCATGGAGGGAATACTTTTTTTTGTTACAGGGCCACACCCAATGGACAGGTACATGTGGGGAGATGATTAGGTCAGACCTCCATAAGAATAAAATCTCACTAGATGGATGTTGAGACCCCAACCAGGGGCAGACATATACCAAAGTCTTGCACTGGAGAGAGAGGAGGATGTTCCACCAGAGATAGCTTGGCAGGCTTGGACCCAGGGGGGTATTTCCCTCCCACCATGACATTGGCCCTTGAAGGCCCTTGACGTCGTCATTTAGAGCCATGATGTCACCTAGTTAAGGTATCCATATTGAGGACATCTTTGGTTCACATGTGTGGCAGTCCTGAGTGGTTTTGAGCCCCAATGTTTCATTTGGAGGGTTAACGTTCCAGCAAGGAGGCTAATGTCACCCTATTATGGGCATGGTGTCACCCTAAAAAGATAAAATTAGGGTTTAGTTTGTCATTTTTATGTAAAAAATGGATATTTTATATAACTTTCCATGTCGGCCTTTTTGACCTAATTTTGTAATTAAAGGTCATTTGGATTGTATAAATAAGAGATAAATATCTTGTATTTTTTCATCATTTTTTCACTCACACAAGTGAGGTCTGAAATTCGGCCTCTTTAAGGCTTATTGGCTAAAATTAATTGGTGCACAACTCTTGGAGGAGGCTTGTCTTGGTGTTTTTTTTGGCATTTTCTTGGTGGAAAGGCTTCAACTAGGGTATTTTCTATATTATTCTTGGTGAATGTAAGTGAAATTCTGAAATTCTTATTTTCTTTGAATGCTTATAGTATATTTACTTTTCATTCACTTAAGATCATGAAATTGCTAGTATAAAACCCTATGATATTAAGCACATGTTATTGTCCTTATCTAATTAGCTATCTACCTAGTAGATTTTACTACAAAACCTATCCATTGAAGCATGTGCTAGAGCCCTACCATTGTAGCACTCTAACATCATTTTCTTCATCAAGCTTTTATTTACCTCAAGCTTGAGCTAAAGAAGAAGGAAAATAGCTAGGGCCTAGGGTTACCTACATCCTAGTAGTCGTTTCCCTCTAGGGTTTGGTGATTGAGGCCTTGGGTTATCAACACCTCAACCATCATCCCTCTTGTCCTTAGTTCACATATTATCATTTGTTTCCTTCAACATTGCTGCTACAAAAAACTGACTCCATTAATCCCTAGAGACATTGGTTTAGACCTTGTACTTAATCGATTGATGATAACAACCCTTAAACCCTTTACCTCAAGCTATTTACTAACTATTTCTGACCCTAGATTAGACCAATTTACTAACATACTCTTTTTTGTTACAAAATTAAGCTACAACCATATATTGCAGCAGTAAAAGATCCTAAAAGAAATTATTAAAGTTGAATTTTACATTGCCTTACTAGCTTCTGATAAGTGCCAGTATATTGTCATTATATGGTTATCATTTGGGTCATTTTGAATCTTGTTTAAGGAATAACTTGTGAAGATATCATCATATATTTATTGTTTTTATAAATTTATGTTTTCTTCATCTTCTATCAACTTATTTCTCTCATTTAAAAGTCCAAGGTTTTACGAAGCACTCACATCAATTGTTACTTGCAAAATAGTGTTTTCTTGTTGTCTTGTTCTGGGCAGGTAGACTTAAGCATATCATTGCTTCATATTGTTAAACCTTTGGGAATTTTTGATTGGTGTGACTTGTGAGAGGGGACAAACTTTCTTGATACCTTAACCTTTGCCTTCTCAAACCCCCAGGTCATTGGGGATGTCTCCCTTGGGATTTCACCCCTAAATAGAAAGAGGTGTCTTATTAAGGTCACAGTGATAGGACAAACTCTTGTTACGCCAATTCATTGATCACATTCCTTTGGCTTTTGGGAAAGTAAAAATTGTGCAATATCATTTTGGCACCATTTTTGTGGAACACTAAGTCAATTCTCCTCAAAGATGAAACTTTTCAGTAAGCCCTTCCTCAAAATCCTTCACTTTAAAAAGCTTACCTAGCGACTCCATCGCCGGTGATTCTGTCATCCCTTTGGTAGTTTCAAGAAAACTATTTGGCGACTCCAAAAACCTCAGGGAGGTATACCAACCCTCACGATTCCTTTAGAAGAAAACCTCCCCAACATTGTACTGTAGTAAAATCATTGTTTGGATGCAATCTTCCCTTAAACACAATGTCTAGCCCAGGAAATCAGAATTTCAATCCAAACCTATCCAATAATCAGAAGCAATGTTCATCCAATCTATTCAAACTGGTAGACATCACAGGTATACCAGGATACCCTAGGAAAATGCCCCCTAAGTATGAGAAGTGGTTTCCTAAGTTCACAGGTAATGATGTAGTCAATGTCGAGTATCATAAGAGTAATTTTGGGGCCTTCTTTCAGCTTCATCCCATTAGTGATGATGCTGAGGATCTAGCTATGAAATTATTCTTTGCCAATGAGCAAGGTCCATGTGAAATAAATTGGTGAATCATGATGATATTGAAACTCACAAAACACATGAACCGATCAAATAGATTCTACCTATATTTTCCCCTAATGATTTTCCTTTTTATTTAGAGGAAGACTTTGATAAAATACAATGGACGAAGAAGGAGTTGTATCAACAACTCCTAGACAAATATAAGGACAAAGAATTTGGGACAGTCAAGTTTCTAAATAAAGGTGAAGATGACATATTGATCAAACCATCCCAACAGGAAGTCTTCACAGTAGAATCTCACCCCCCTCCCTCAATACAATATACCATGGTTGTGCAAGAGACATCCAAATTTAATGCCAAGGAATACAAAGAGGGAGATATGGTCTAGATGTGGGATAAAAATAAGGGAGAGCCTACAAATTTCAAAGGAAGTGCACAATTTTGTCTTGGTCCTTTCAGAGTTGGAAGGAATTCAGTCAATGATTCCTACTATTTATGCACGTTGGAAGGAAGAAGACGTCCATTACCAGTTGGTGGACACCTCCTTAAGCCCCATCAGGGGGTAGAGACTTGACTTCACAGGTAAGTGTAGGTAAGTAAGTAGGAATTTGCACCAATTGTATATAATATTTACATTTCATGCTAGATTAGTTGTATTTCCATTTGTATATATGATTTCTTACTTGTATTTCTTTGTATCATATATGAACCAAGGGTGATATCACCACCCCAAATTATTATTTATAAATATTGCAAATATCTAGTAGGTCATAGGTCATACCAGATATGTTGATGTTATCATGCACTCTATGGTGATAAAATGTCCCCGATTGGGAGCTAGATGTTGTCCCCTAGCCTAGCGATAACTAAGGATATTATGTCTCGAGGCCCAATGGTATTATACATGGAGTACCGAGAGCCATATTGACATGAGCCTAGCCTTGGAGGGCCCATCCTTCTTCTTTAGCGCCTCCATCTTGTCAGCAGCAACAACATCCATCCCATAGGCCTGGTCTTGGAGCAGTAGTGGGTCTTGTTCCATGAGGTAATGAGTTCAGGTATCATGGTATGTGTCACTCTGATTCTCACAAAAATTGAATATCTACATTTAATTCTTTTTTTATTCATGACATGTGCTTGGATTTTATGCCTTTTGAATGGTCCATACCTAGGGGGGTGACAAAATTCCCTAGCAAGTTTATTCCCTTAGGAGTGAGTTTCCACTGGGAGGGTTTATGAAAGGTCATCATCCATTCCTACCATACTTATCACTTTTGATCATCTTCACTCTCATATTTCCCATACATTGGTTCAGGCATTGGGTTTTCCAAGCTAGTAAAGGGTTGTACCTTTCCTTGTGGGAAAACCATAGAATAGCTGGAAAATCTAAAATCCAAAAAATGTCAAACCTTCAGATTCTTGACCTAGGGATCCCCGACAAAGCAATAAAGGGATTCTAAGTAAGAAAAAGGAGGGACCCATAAAATAAATAAACTCAAGACCTAGTTGAAGGATAGGGGGTCTCATCACGCGCCAACCTATTTGGTCCATGTTCATGTAGTGGTATGAAAATAATATTCAGTTGGTCACCATGCCAAGGTAGTGGTGCTTGGTAGCATAACTAAGAGAAAGGGGGTATCATCACAAGCCAAACTTCTCATCTCCATGAAATTCTTGTGGGGAACATTGCCACCACTAGTCACCACACCAGGGTAGTGTCCTTCAGCTATTATCTTGAAAGAAAAAGAAATAAGACAAAGAGAAAAAAATGCATTGAATGGGATAGGAAATAATTTCATCCATGAGATGGTGTAGCTCACCCTCTACAAAGGCACCCACAGGTAAGACCTATATTTCCCTGTTATCACTGCACCCCTTGCCCAAACATCCCCCACATAATATCATCCAATTACATGACCTAAAGTGGCATTCAATTGGAAACACCCCACACCTAAGGATAATTATCCCAATAGGACATCTTAGAACCCTCTCTAAACCTGGCTTGTAGAATAACATAACGTCTTTGAGAACTTGTCTGGGAAGAAAGGCATTTTATGTAGATGTTTGGGTAACTTGATTATTAGATTTGATTGACATTTCTATGATCCCTGTGACTTATGAGCCAATGGAGTGCGTACTTTTTGTTGTTGCAGGGCCACACCCGACGAAAACGTACATGCGAGGAGATGATTAGCTCAAACCTCCATAGGGATAAAATCCCACTAGATGGATGTTGATACCCCAGCCAGAGGCAGACATATACTAGATGCTTGCACCAGAAAGAGAGGAGGATGTTCCACCAGAAAATCTTAGCAGGCCTAGACCCAGGGGGATGTTTCCCTCCAACCATGATGTTTTCCCTTGAAGGCCCTTGATGTCATCATTCAGAGTCGTGACGTCACGCAGTTGTGGTATCCAGCTGGAGGATGGATTTGGTTGGAACGTGTGGCAATCCTAAGGGGTTTTGAGCCCCAAAGTTTCTCTTGGAGGGATAACATTCCAATAAGGAGGCTAACATCACCTTAGGAGGAGCATGACTTCACCCTAAAAAGATAAAATTAGGGTTTAATTTGTCAATTTTATGTAAAAACTGGATATTTGATGTAACTGGCCATGTCGTCCTTTTTAACCTAATTTTTTAATTAAAGGTCATTTGGATTGTATATATAAGAGATAAATCTCTTGTATTTTTTCATCATTTTTTCACTCACACAAGTGAGGTATGAAATCCGGCCTCTTTAAGGCTTATTGGATGAAATTAATTGGTGCACAACTCTTGGAGGAGGCTTATCTTGGTGTTCTTTTTGGAATTTTCTTGGTGGAAAGTCTTCAACTAGGGTATTTTCTAGATTAATATTGGTGAATGTAAGTGAAATTATGCAATTCTTATTTCCTTTGAATGGTTATAGTATCTTTACTTTGCATTTACTAAAGATCATGAAATTTCTAGTATAAAACCCTAGGAGATTAAGTACATGTTATTGTCTATTAATAGCTATCTACGTACTAGATTTTTCTAGAAAATCTATCCATCAAAGGATGTGCTATATCCCTACCAGTGTATCACTCTAACATCATTTCCTTCATCAAGCCTTTATTTACCTCAAGCTTGAGCTAAAGAAGAAGGAAAACCACTAGGTCCCAGGGTTACCTACTTCCTAGTAGTCATTTTCATTCTAAGGTTTGGTGATTTAGACCTTGGGTTACCAACACCTCAACAATAATCCCTCTTGTCCTTAGTTCACATATTATCATTTGTTTCCTTCAATATTTTCTCTACAAAAAAGCGACTCCATTAGGCCCTAGAGACATCGGTTTATACATTGTACTTGATTGATTGATGAGAACAACCCTTAAGCCCTTTACCTCAATCTATTTACTAACTATTCCTGACCCTAGATTACACCAATTTAATAACATACCTTATTTTGTTACAAAAGTAATCTATAGACATATATTGTAGTAGTAAAATCTCCTAAAACCAATTATTTAAGTTTATTTTTACATTGCCTTATTAGCTTCTGACAAGTGCTAGTATATTGCCATTATAGGGTTATCATTTTGGGTCATTTTGAAGCTTGTTTAAGGCATAATTTGTGAATATATCATCATATATTTATTGTTTTTATAAATATATGTTTGATTCATCTTATATCAACTTATTGCTCTCATTGAAAAGTTCAAGGTTTTACGAAGCACTAACATCAACTGTTACTTGAAAAATATTGTTTTATTGGTGTCTTGTTCTGGGAAGGTACACTTAAGCATATCATTGCGTCATATTGTTAAACCTTTGGGACTTTCTGATTGGTGTGACTTGTGAGAGGGGAAAACTTTTCTCGATACCTTAACCTTTGCCTTCTCAAACACTTAGGTCACTAGGGACATCTCCTCTGGGATTTCACCCCTAAATAGAAACAAGTGTCTTATTAAGGTGATAGTGATAGGACAACCTCTTGTTATGCCAATTCATTTATCACTTGCCTTTGGATGTTGGGCAAGTAAAAATTGTGCGATAACATTTTGGCACCATTTCTGGGGAACACTAAGTCAATTCTCTTCAAAGACGATACTTTTTGGTACTACCTTCCTCAAAATCCTTCACTTTACCAAGTGTTATCCCCTTATCATTTTGGTAGTTTCAATAAAACTATCTGGAGAATCTAAAAACATCAGGGAGGTATACCAACCCTCCCCATTCCTTTAGAATAAAACCTCCCCGAAAATCTCATGTAGTAAAATAATAGTTTGGAGGAAATCTTCCCTTAAACACAATGTCTTTCGTAGGAACTCAGACTGTCAATCCAAACCTATCCAATAACCATAAGAAATGGTCATCCATACTCTTCAAACTGGTAGACATGACAGGTATACCAGGATACCCTAGGAAAATTCCCCCTAAGTATGAGAAGTGGTTTCCTAAGTTCATTGGTAATGATGTAGTCAGCGTCAAGGATCATATGTGTAATTTCTTGGCCTTCTTTCAGCTTCATCCCATCAGTGATGATGTCAAGGATCTAGCTATGAAATTATTCCTTGCTACCCTCCACGATGGTGCTAGACGTTGGTACAATGGGCTCCTTGATTCTAGTATTAAAACCATGGATAGTTTAGAGGACGTATTCCTCAAACGATGGATTCTAAAGGAAGACCCCAATATGTTGTTGATCAGGCTGAATAACCTTGTGAAACAAGAGAATGAAACCATTAGAGAATTCCATGACAAATTTGAAAATTTGATGCAAACGATCCTAGTAAGCCATCATCCTTCTTATAGTTTCCTTGTATTTATTTATAACAAAGCCTTTACAGGAAAATTGGGATATATCCTCAGAGTTAAATCCCCTAAAACAATCCAAGAATACAAAAAGGTAGCTACAAAGTTTGAAGACGAACTTTCATCATCTAGAGTTGATCCTTTCTCATCCCCAAGAGTCAGAATGGATGCTAAACCTAATATAATCCACAATGTTGAACCTACCTCAGACATTAGTGATATCCTAGAAAATCTACAAATATTGTAGATGGCATGGAAAAAACCCAAGAAATAATGATGAATAGGATTGCCAACCTAGAAATAACTCAACAACAAGCCCCTAGGGTTCCTTACAAAGGGAAATTCCAGAAAGGGAACCAATTTTTTAGACCAAAGAATGATCAATAGGTTCCCAATACTTTATCCCCTACAAATGTAGTAGAGGAAAACCCTTGGTGCTTACAGTGCAGTGAGTCACATTGGGAGCATGAGTGTGATTTCAACAATGGTTATTATGACCAAAAACACATTGTTAACCCAACCATTGAAAACCCTCAATATTTCCTTAATGTCACACTTGAAGAACATCAAGAAGGCATAAAGGAATCAGCCAAGAAGGCTAGGATGGAGGTGATAAATAACCTTGACCAAGAATCAATAGGAAAGTTGATGAAGAAAGCATTCCAAGTATATACTAGGCAAAAAATAATGAACCAACCTTTCTCTACTGGTCCTGCAGTTTCACAAACCAGACCTCCACCCATGAACATAATTATTCCTAAGAATCCTCCCAACACTGATAACGTTGACTTAAACTTTGATTTTGAAGGTGCACTGGAAAAAATGCATGTAACCAATCCCTTAAAAGAAGTCATCAAAGTTCCATTGTAAAAGAACAATTCAATTTTTTTTTCAAAAGTTCATATGAGCCAATGGACCCTCCTATCATGTTACAAGAAGATCAATTTAGGGTTCAGTATGATGGACATCCACCTTTCTTCATGACCTTAATGATTAAAAACAAATTCCTTAAAAATTGTATGCTTTATTTAGGGGCAGGTGCTAACATTATGCCTTTGAAGGTCATGGAAAGATTGGGCCTAAAGGTCACATCGCCTTATAGGAATGAGTGTGGTTTTGAGTCCAGGGACATACCCACTCATGGGGTAGTCGATAATGTTGAAGTATGCCTTGGAAGATATGTAGAAAGAGTGATCCACATGGATATCATGGTGGTATATGTCTCAGATGTGTAGGGGATGCTATTATCCAGGAAGTTATTGCAATGCTGGGAGGCAGCTTAGAGATGGATCTCACTTATATCAACATGACTATGAATGATGGAAGAATAAGTCATCCCTTGAACATGACAGTGACCAAGGTCCATGTGAAATAAATTGGTGATGATAATAGAACTAACAAAACACATGAACCAATCAAAGAGAGTATTCCTGCATTTTCCCTTGATGATTTACCTTTTTCTTTAGAGGAAGACTTTGATCAAATACAAGTGTCTAAGAAATAGGAGTTTCAACAACTCCTATAAAAATATAAGAAAAAATAATTTGGTACCATCAAGTTGATAAAGAAAGGTGAAGATGACATACTGATCAGACAATACCAACAAGAAGTCTTCACAGTAGAATCCCACCCCCCTCCCTCAAGACAATATATCAGGGTTATGCAAGAGACATCCAAATTTATGACCAAGGACTAAAAAGAGGGAGATATGGTTTAGATGTGGGATGAAAATAAGGTAGAGCCTACAAATATCAAAGGAAGTGCACAATTTTGGCTTGGTCCTTTCAAAGTTGGAAGGAAGTCGGTCAATGATGTCTATTATTTATCCATGTTGGAAGGAAGAAGACATCCATTACAAGTTGGTGGACACCTCCTTAAGCCCCATCAGGGGGTAGAGAATTGACTTCACGGGTAAGTGTGGGTAAGTAGGTAGGAATTTGAATTCATTGTATATACCATCTTCATTTCATGCTAGAGTAGTTGTGTTTCCATTTGTATATATGATTGCTTACTTGTATTTCATTGTATCATATATAAGCCAAGGGTTATACCACCACCCAAAATGATTTATAATAAATATTTTTGAGATCTAGCAGATCACAGGTCATACCAAAGATGATGAGGTTCTCATTTTCTCTACAATGAGAACATGTCCCTGAGTTGGAGAGAGATGGTATCCCCTAGCCTAGGGATAACTAAGGATATTATGTCTCGAGGCTCACAGGTCCTAGACATGGAGTACCAAGAGAGATATTTTCTTGAGCCTGGTCCTAGAGGGCCCATCCTGCTTCTTCAATGCCTACATCCTGTCAACAGCAGTGGTTCTTTCTCCATGAGGTAATGAGTCCAGGTATCATGGTATGTGTCACTACGATTCTCAAACATTTGAATATGTGCATTTAATTCTTTTTTTCTTCATGATGTGTGCTTGGATTTTATGCCTTTTGACTTGTCCATACCTGGGGGGGTGACAAAATGACCTAGCAAGTTGGTTCCCTTAGGAGTGAGTTTCCACTGGGTGGATTTATGAAAGGTCATCATCCATTCCTACCATACTTATCACTTCTCATCATCTTCCCTCTCATATTTCCCCTACATTGGTTCAGGCATTGGGTTTTCCAAGATAGTAAAACGTTGTACCATACCTTGTGGGAAGAAGGGGGTAAAGGTCGAGAGGGTAAAAGTATTTGGCAAAAGATAAAATCAAAAAAGGGTCAAAATTTCAGATGCTTCACCCAGAGATCCACGAGAAACCAATAAAAGGCATCTTATTAAGAAAAATGAGGGACCCATAAAATAAATAAACTCAATACCTAGTTGAAGGATAGGGGTCTCATCACGAGCCAACCTATTAGTTCCATGGGCATGTAGCGATATGAAACTACTATTCAGCTAGTCACCATGCCAGGGTAGTGTCTCTTGGTATCATAGCCAAGAGAAAGGGTGTCTCATCATGATTCATCCTTCTCATCTTCATGAAATGATTGTGGGTAACACTTCCACCACTGGTCACCACGTCTGGGCAATGTCCTTCAACTATTCTCTTGAAAGAAAAAGAAATAAGACAAAGAGAAAAAAAAAATTGAATGGGCTAGGAAATAATTGCATCCATGACAAGGTGCAACTCACCCTCTATAGAAGCACCCACAGGTAAGGCCTACATTTCCCTGTTATCATTGAACCCCTTTCCCAAACATCCCCCACACCATTTAATCCACTTACGTGACCTAAAGTAGTCTTCACCTGGAAACACCCCACACCTAAGGACAATTATCCCAATAGGACATCCTGGAACCCTCTCCAAACCAGGCTTGTATAATAGCATAATGTATTTGAGAACTAGTCTAGGAGGAAAGGGGTTTTATGCACATGTTTCAGTAACTTGATTAGTATATGTGATTGACATTGCTATGATCCCTATGACTTATGATCCCATGGAGGGAATACTTTTTGTTGTTTCAGGGCCACACTCAATGGAGAGGTACATGTGGGGAGATGATTAACACAAACCTCCATAGGGAGAAAATCCCACCATATGGATGTTGGGTACCCAACCAGGGGCAGACATATACTAGAGGATTTCCTCGGAGAGAGAGGAGGGCATTCCACCAGAGACATATTGGCAAGCCTGGACCCAGGGGGGCCTTTCCCTCCCACCATGACATTTCCCCTTGAAGGAATTTGATGTCATCGGTCAGAGCCTTGACGTCACCCAGTTGAGGTATCCAGCTTGAGGACGGTTTTGGTTGGCATGTGTGGAAGTCTTGATGGGTTTTGAGCCCTAACATTTCACTTAGAAGGATAACATTCTAGAAAGGAGGCTAACTTCACCCTAGGAGGGGAATGACGTTACCCTAAAAAGATAAAATTAGGGTTTAATTTGTCAATTTTATGTAAAAATTGGATATTTGATGTAACTGGCTGTGTCGGCCTTTTTGACCTAATTTTGTAATTAAAGGCCATTTGCATTGTATAAATAAGATATAAATCTCTTGTATTTTTTCATCATTTTTTCACTCACACAAGTGAGGTCTAAAATTCGGCCTCTTTAAGGCTTATTGAATGAAATTAATTGGTGCACAACTCTTGGAGGAGGCTTGTCTTGGTGTTTTGTTTGAAATTTTCTTACTCAAAAGTATTCAACTTGGGTATTTGCTAGATTATTCTTGGTGAATGTAAGTGAAATTCTGCAATTATTTTTTCCTTTGAATTCTTATAGTATCTTTACTTTTCATTTACTAAATATCATGAAATTGCTAGTATAAAACCCAAGGAGATTAAGCACATGTTATTGTCCTTGTCTCAATAACTATCTACCTACTAGATTTTTCTATAAAACCTATCCATTGAAGCATGTTCTAGAGCCCTACCATTGTAGCACTCTAACATCATTTTCTTCATCAAGACTTTATATGCCTCAAGCATGAGCTAAATAATAAGGAAAACTACTAGGGCCTAGGGTTACCTACTTCCTAGTAGTCGGTTTCCCTCTAGGGTTTGTTGATTGAGGCCTTGGGTTACCAACACCTCAACCATCATCCCTCTTGTCCTTAGTTCACATATTATAATTTGTTTCCTACAAGATATCCTTTACAAAAATGTGCATCCATTAAGCTCTAGTGACACTAGTTTAGACCTTTTACTTGATTGATTGATGAAAAAAACCCTTAAACCCTTTACCTCAAGCTATTTACTTACTATTCCTGACCCTAGATTAGACCAATTTACTAACATAGTTTCTGTTGTTACAAAAGTAATCTATAACCATATATTTCAGTAGTAAAAGCTCCTAAAACCAATTATTAAACTTGATTTTTACATTGCCTTATTAGCTTCTGACAAGTGCTAGTATATTGCCATTATAGGGTTATCATTTTGGGTCATTTTGAAGCTTGTTTAAAGAATAACTTGTGAAGGTGTCATCATATATTTATTTATGTTATAAATTTCTTTTTGCTTCATATTATATCAACTTATTTCTCTCATTGAAATTTCTAATATTTTACAAAGCACTAACATCAATTGTTACTTGCAAAGTAGTGTTTTCTTCTTGTCTTGTTCTGGGAAGGTCCACTTAAGCATATCATTGATTCCTATTGTTAAACCTTTGGGAATTTCTGATCAGTGTGACTTGTGAGAGGGGACAAAATTTCTTGATACCTTAACCTTTTCCTTCTCAAAGCCCTAGGTCACCAGGGACATCTCCCCTAAGATTTCACCCCTAAATAGAAAGAGGTGTCTTATTAAGGTGACACTGATAGGACAAGCTCCTGTTATGCCAATTCATTTATTACTCGCCTTTGGATTTTGGGAAAGTACAAATTGTGTGATCACAAGGCCCAACAATATATTTTCATGACTAAAATTAGACACTTGTCACCTTAAGAACTAGCTTCATTGCACTTGGTGACTCGTTCCCATCCTTTAGAAACTTAGGATAAATATTTATCCCATAAATTATATTTTTGGAAATATTATTAAAATATTCTCTCTTCCTAACTCTTAGCCCCTTTTTCCTTTTCTAGTGGAGTTTAAATATCCCCATCTCTTTTTTTGTGATTATTCTATGCACAATCATAAGTTTTCATTGATTATCTGAGTGTCATTACATTTTACAAAAATAGGTTCACTCGCCTTTGTCGCAATCCAGGCTCTCCAGCCTAATAATAACATAAGCACTTTGGCCTCAATATACATATATAGAAAGGCTCTCTAGCCCAAAACTATCCCATCTACAATCATGGTCTGGTGCACACTTTGAAGTGATCTTCACACACTTACTCAGGTGCATGAAAATATATGAATCGGGTGTGCACTCTTCCCTTGGTTCATGTGCACGGAAAAACTTGTGCACATACTTTGGTGTGCAAAACGTTATCAAACAAGCACACACTCCTCCCTTGGTGCACATACAAAATATGAACCCAAAATGTACATTTACCTATACATTTACCTTTACATTACTATTGGAGTTCAGTCTAGGGGTATTACATTCCCCTCCCCCTTATTTATGCCTTGTCCTTAGTGCATTATGTACACTCAAAACTTCAAAATTATTCAAAAATATATGGGTACTCTGCACGCATAACATCCTCATTATCCCAAGTTTCATCCTCAAAACCATAATAGGTGCACTATACCTTTACCAGTCCTATTACTTGATTCCAGAGCAACTTGACTTTCTGGCCCAATATGCACACCAGTTGAACTTAGAAGTCTCCTTCTTGGTCCACCTGAATCACATTCCAATCAATTACATGATTAGCATTAGGCACATACTTTTTAAGAAAATATACATGAAACACATTATGAATGCATATGGATTTAGTAGGTTCAAGCATGTATGTGATATGGCCAATCCTCTCTAGAATTTCAAATGACCCACAATAATGTACTTCCATATTTGAACAATTTCCCAACTTAAGTGAACTCTTCTTAGCTCTCACTTTCAAAAACACATGGTCTCCCACTTTAAATTCTCTGTGATTTCTCCATTTATCTACATAAAGGTTTTACATGTCTTGGGAAGCCTTTAAGTTATGTTTTATTTTCACCATTTTCTCTTCCATTTCCCTTAGAAAATATGGCCCAACCACTACTCTATTTGCTGGGTTGTCCCAACTCACTAGTGTGTTTCACTTTTTTCCATAAAGTGCCTCAAATGGGCTCATATTTAGATATTATTGATACCCATTGTTATAGAAAAAATCAACCAAATGTAAATATCTTTCCCACTAGGTTGGTTTTTCCATCACATGCATTCTTGGCATATCTTCTATCACTTGATTTATCCTTTATGTTTTCCCATATAAATATGAATGGTAGGTTGTAATAAAATTCATATTTGTCCCAAATCATTTAAATAATCCCTTACAAAAGTTTGATGTAAATTTGGAATCTTTATCAGAGACAATTGTCTTAGGAACGCCATGAAATCTAGGAATTTCCTTCATATAAATGTCGACAATGTCAGTTGTCGTGTGTGTGAGTTTTTTTATCTCTTTGTAAACTTCATTCGGCTGAGAAATGAATGACAGAGGAAACCTACAAAGAAACTTTGAGATCCAAAACTAGCCTTTCGAACATGGAGAGGGCTCTCTCGGGAGACTTTTTCTCGGTATAGGATATGGATTTAAGTTGTTGATTAGATTTAACACCTTTGAATAATAAGTTATGGTTCTATTAGTGGAAAAGAGTAAGACCTCAGGCTATGGATTTGATTTAATAAAAAAATAGAAACAAATGACTCGATGACTGAAACTTGAGAGGATAAAGGCTAAGTAAGCAACAGTATTCAGTTTAAAATCGTTGTGTGTAGCAAGAGGAAAAACACATGAAGCAACTCAAAGCACCGTTGAGGATGAATTCAGAGTTAACTTAGAGGAAAGACAGTTTGTCTAAATGGTGTGAATCCTAGGGCGCTACGTAGTGAATCACAAGTTTGAAATTAACTTCCTATTTAGATAGAAATAGATATGAATAAAGAATATAGGAAGTACATATGCAAGAAAGGAAACAATACATCCAACTGCTATAATTAGAATCTTTTCATCAAAGCTTCAGGACGTTTGCATTAAATTTTGATTGGGCTCAAACTACATTCAATAGTCACTGTCTACACTAATTTTCCAACCAACCTAGCTTACATTGAAAGGATAAAATATATAGGCAAGGGTGTCGCTTGGGCTACCCTTCTCTCTAGCTACTATCTCTAGAATTTAGGAAACTGCATGTTCTCTATTGAATGACCTTTTGTATGATGTCTTTCCAGGAATAGAAACCTATTTTATTCGGTCGCATCATAACCTATTATATTTTTCATGGGGATTCGATTATCAGGAAGGTCCCTTCATGGGGATAGTGATGTGTCGATTCCTTCCTTTGACAGGGTATCTGAACGATCAAATGCTCTATCATACTTCCTCCATCCACTGTAATGGCCTTGATTTCTTCCGCATGCTCATTTGTTGGGGTGCATATGTGGTGAGTGGTTGTTGACTGTTGCTTTCATTACCAAAATGAAAAAATCATCTAAGGGTGACACCTTCTTCAAAACTTTCAAAATATGTGCCACGTTTGAGAATACAAAAACAAACTCAGTTAATCATGTTTCTTCTACATGCTAGCAAGAGCTGCGCAAACTTTCTCCCCAACCGCTTCGCATTCTCTGAAATTCTCTGCATTCCTTTCCTCTAACATCCTTTTTGTTTTGCGTAGCTGCATGATTGTATCTTGCGCTTCCCTGAGCTGTCTCTTTAGCCATGTCACATTTCCTTCATGGCCTTTTGATGTTGACATTTCAAGGGTCGTTTCTACTAACTATTGTCTTAGTTCTTTGTTTTCCTGGTACAACTCGGCGATAGCGAGCTGCACTTTCTTCAGCTACTGAGACATCTCTCGCACATCTGTGCCTTCAACATCTATCCTCCTCATTATGCTCCATATTTCTTGACTTGTACCTAGTATAGGCTTCAGCTGAATGGCCCACATAAGTAATTCTTCAGCTACCGAATTTGCACGGGGTTCGCTTGGGACTCAGGTTTCCCCAACTTCCTTGTTCTTATTTGGCCTTCCTCTTCTCCAGGGTGTTTATGTTGATACTTAGAGGGGGGTGAATAAGTATCAAGTACAATTTAAAAAAAAATTCAACTTATACTTAAACCATTCAATTATATCCAATGATTAATGAACAATAGTATAAAATTTACACCAATACACCATAATACACCCTACACAATATATGTGAAATAATCAATAGTTAGTGTTCAAGGGAGGTAATGAATTCCAAAGGTAGCTACAGCTTCCAAATGTAAAGGGAGGGATAAACCTCCAAGAGGAATATACAATCCTCCAATATCAAGAGAGGGTTTAACTCTCCATCCTTTCTCCTTCCTTCCACCCAAGAATATATGAGAGATAATAAAACTTTACATTAAATCATCACCATCAACAAACCATTACATAGAACCTGACAATGCTTCCTGAGACTTCTTCAATTTCTGCAATTCTTCAATTCTTGGAATACTCTGATCCTGTAGATAATATTATTCAATGTATTCTCTGAAACTTCTCCAAGTTTCACTCCTTTAATCCTCCCCAAAAAGAAGTTATAGAGATGGTAGACCTTTTTCAATTATGGTTTATTCATGAAACCAAACTTGTACAGAATGCCCCATGCTCAATATTTAACATCATATTCTGAAATGTGCACAAAATAAACTAAAGTTTGTACTATTTCCAATGCAATTTGTCCCACTTCATTTGGATTCTCTATGAATAAGTTATGATTGTTTTACCTAGAACACATGTTTATTGACTAGCTTCGGGACTGGTCAAAAAATCTATCTTCCACAAAGTGTATCTCCATAATTATAGTGAATCAATATCTTAAACTTTTACCAAATCTACCTTGATATGTCTTCTCAATACTATATCAATTTCACCATCTGAATCATTCTAGAAAAAAAGTTATATCGAAAATGGTAAGATGACTTGAAAATAACATACCTTAGAACACATCACCAAAAGACTTCATCCTCCCTTGAAATCTAGCCTTCTTTACATCTGATTTCCTCTTAAATTAGACTTGTGTATTAAATGAATGTATAATTATATTTATTTATACCATTTATGTCACTTCCTTTTAACATTAGGGCCGACCTGACACTTTCTTATTTTGTAATTTTGTTCTTTAATTATCTTCAGGGCCTACATGTACTTCCTTCTTCAATTCACTTTTTCATATTCAAAAATTCATTTCTCCTCAACCATGAGGATACATGTGATGTGCCACATACCACAGGAAAAAACATGATGTATACAATCCATCCATGGGTGTTTTATTTGCATGTGCATTGTCCTTCATGTCCAAATACCTTCATCAATATTGTGGTCCAAAACCCATGACTAGGGTTGACATGAATGACAAAAACCAATATTCCAATAGTTTGTTGTTGGGGGAATGGCTTCCAATGTCTTTTCTTCCTACGCAGCCTCATCCACTCCAGCCTTCACACAGTGTGATATTACCCTTTCCGCAGGTAGAGGGAAATCTCCTTTTGGATCCTTGGGGATTCCTACTATGAAAAAGAATGAATCCTAGTTTATTCCAAACCCTCTTAGTTCCTCAACTACCAACAATTTAATCAATGAGACATGAGAGAGTTTCCTTTTTGATCGATCTGCTTCAGCCTGGGCATTTTCTTCCATCTCTCAAAGGTTCTGGTGTAATAATAAGGGTATATTTAATGGTCTCTTTCCTATGAAATGAATCAAAAATCTAATGTGATGTGAATGTATTCTGTCAAACCTCCCTTCACAGGTGAAATATTTCCTAATTACTCTGATTAGTTTTCGAAAAGGTTCCTGCAAATATCTTCTTGGAATGATTGTCTCGACTTTCCCACCTAAACAATATTGCTTGATGAAGTATTCACAGTACCACACTTCCAAGGGCATGCCTTTTAACCACCTTTCACCACGTATAGTGATCTCCGTTGCGGTCGAAAAATTTTCCTAAGTTACTTGGAAAGTGACACTCGAGATCACCACGCAGAATCCGTCGAAACTTAGTGCGAACTACTAAGCTAGTCTCATATTGAATCCTTGAATCTTCCTGCAAAAGTCTATGCACCTAGACTATTCAAAGGATTCTCTGACCTCCAGATCTTCATTGATCAATGTCAAGTTTTATGGCTCGGGCTCAATTCTTTATCCACTTTGTGTGCCCTTCCTCATGTTTTGGGAGGTTTCCATGGTGCAACGCATATTTTTCCTGCGCGCAGTGGATTTGGCACAGGCCTAAGGAAACAATATTGACCAGCCTAGGCTTGCGAGAATAATTACAAACAATGCATAAGCTTGACTGGTGAATAGAATGCATGCAGAACATCCAAAATTTATAACAGAGCGGGAGGGAGGTGGAATCATGCCAGGGAATATTGAATTCATGGCGACTGTATGTGTTGAAGAGAACTGAATATTTTTCCCAGCAGATCCGCATGACGAGTACACTTAGGGGAATGTAAAGTACAACTGATAAGGGCTGCAGGGAATATATGATATGAGCGTCATGATTTTTCATTCTTCCAGCCTTCATAATGAGCTGATGATGGTCACTGCACTTGCTGACGCGACTTCTGTTAAACAACTTGCATAGACCCTCAACACGTAAAACTTTTTTCTGATAAGACTCGACTCTTTGGGAATAGACTCGTACCATTTACACATGTTTTGACTTTGACATTCCTTCCCAACTCCAAGAGCCAACCAGCCACTTGCTAAATCTAACCCCTTTGTTGTTCAGTACCTGATTTCACATGCTTTGACACATAGCCCATAACTTGACTAAGAATGACTCTAACTAAAAAAAGGAAAATGATGGTGCTAACAGCTAGCTCCAATGGTGATGTTATCCTCCCGGGGAGCTAGAAAATAATATTATACCAAGTGCCTGACCATTGGGCCTTATTTGACTTTCAAACACTAAAACATGAAAAAAGAAATGCAATCTAAAACTTATTGAAACAATTTCTAACAGACTCATCATAAACTTAGGGCCTTCACTTAGAGATTCAATTTTATACTGACACACTGACTCGAGACAAAAATAAAATGACTATTTACAATGACATGTGACTTAAACGGACTTTATTGCACCAAGTAGTGTTTGAGGAACCTGTCATTTAGAGGCCCCCAACCAATGCACTCTTCATTTAGTTCTTCTAGAAAATAAGCATTATTCCCATGATATGCACCAATTTTGAAAGGGTCTGTCCAAAGATGATCGAACTTACCATGATTTCCTTTATCCTCATTCCTTGTGTCCCATTTCAGCACCAGATATCCCAACTGAAATTTCTCCTACTTAGATCATTTGTCGAAGGTTTTATTCATCCTTTCCTAGTGGAGTTGTGATCGATTGGATACTTTTTCCCTCGTCTGTTGTGTGTGGATCAACTGATTTATTCTACTTTGCATGTCATGTGAATCAACTTCCTACTCTTGCAACAAATTTCTAATGGGAAACCCCAGTGAGGTGGGGAAGATTGCATATGTGCTGTATACAATTTGAAATGAAGACATCAAGATGGAATTCTTGGTGGTAACCATGTACGCCCACAATGTGTAAATAAGATTTTTATGGTAGTATTTCTTGTTGTCTTGTAGCATCCTCTTGATGATCTTGGTTAAGATTTTATTCGACAATTCTGTTAACCCATTTCCCAGTGGGTAATACGTTGTAGAATGCCCCAAGGTTATATTGTAATCCTGACAAAATTTCTCCATTTTCTTGGACTTGAATGCGTCCTCTTTATCTGTTATGATCTTGATAGGGCATCCAAATATTGACAGGATATTCATCCCATAAAATTGAATGATGACTGTGTTAGTATCCTACTTCGTGGGGATTGCTTCTATCGAATTCGTGAAGTAATTTGTGACCTTTAGTATCCATATATGTTGCACCGAGGATGGTGGATTTATTTCCCCAATAAAATCCAAGCCCCATTGCATGAAAGGTGATTCGACTGAGATTGACTTTAGTGGTAGGGGCTAAAGATTTCTTCTTCCATCGAAAATATGACATTCATGGAAACTGGAAACTTCTTTGTTTACGTCTGCGAAGATGGTAGGCCAATAGTAACCCTCCCTTAGTATTTTGTGTGTAGTGGTTTTCAAGTAGTGGTATCCTCTACAGTTGCCTTTGTGAAATTCCTCGATAGCTCATTTCCCGTCATTTTCTAGCAAACAACTTAGCAATATCCCTCTGCGATCCTTCCAGTATAGTGAACTATCCAGGGCACAGAACTTAACCACTTTGAGATTTAAAAATATGGCCTTGGTATAACTTAAACTCAAAGGGGCTTGTAGATTTCTCAACATATAGATTATGTCTATATACCACGACGAATCGATGAACTCCTCAGACACCTGCGTATTTGTTTCTTCCTAAGGTTTCTCCGACAGATCATCGATGAAGTTGATTCCCACAACATCACAATCCAACTGCACCATCATATTTGCAAGGTCCTGACCCTTAATCAGTTTTGTGGGCTTGATTTCGAGGTCATATGCTAGCATGGTCACTATCCACTTACCTCTCCTTCCCTCAAGGTTAGGCTGAGTCAGGATATCCTTGACTGAGTTGTTGGGTACGTAATCAATAACATCAAAGTGTAATATGTAAGTTTTTAAATCCTTTAGGTCCTTTACTAAGGTGTATTCTTGTTTCTCCATAATGTCGTACCTTAGTGGAAAATCCTTGAGCATCATTTTGAAATAGGATATAGACTTTTCAAAGTTCTGGTCGTCTTTCTTTAACAACACGTCGACGATAGTATGTTCTGAGGTGAATGAAAATAAGATGAAGTCTTTCGTGAAGTCTGGGTTGGCCAGCACGAGAGATATATCTAGAACTACCTTGATATCTTCAAATGATTTCTTGGCTTCCAGGTTCCACTTGATATCATTCCCCTTTCTAAGCATGAAGGTGATATGCTTTATAATCTCTGCCAAGTTCAGGATGAATCTTCTCAGAAAATTTACTTTTCCTAGGAAGGATTGCACTTCCTTCTTACTGCGTGGAGTGTTTATTTTTAGGATTCCTTCAACCCTATCGGGGTATATCTTAATTCCCTCCTTCGAGAGGATATGACCCAACAAATTCCCTTCTTTCATTCTGAAATGGGACTTTTTCGGATTCAATGATATACCAAATTTCCTGCACTTCTGGAAAAATTTCTTCAGATGCTCGAGGTGTTGTTCATCATAGTCAGCGTATACTATGATGTCATCTAGGTAGATCACAATAAAATTTTCCTTTTCGTCAGCAAATTTTATGTTCATTTCCCTCTAGAAAGTAGCTCTGACGTTCATCAGGCTGAAAGGAACCTTGGCATACATGAACGTCCCCCATGGTTTCGTAAAACCTGTCTTTTCCCTATCATCTAGGTGGACCGTGATCTGATTATAACCTGAAAAAACCATCCAGCATGGACATATTCTAGGACCCCACTACCTTTTGCAGAATATAGTCCATTTTAGGGAGCAGGTAGTGGTCCTTGAGGGACACTTTTTTCAAATTTTGGAAATCCACACACAATCTTATTTCGTCGCTCTTTTTTCTTACAAGTACCAAGTTGGCCACCCATTTTGAAAACCTTAAAGAAATGATAATTTTATCTTCAAAGAGTTTCTTTACCTCCTTTTCGGTCAACGACAGCAGCAGGGGATTTATCCATCTCATCTTATGTTTGAAAGGCCTATGGTATTCTTTGAGATGGATGACATGTTGAATCACTTTAGTGTCATTCAACTTCAAATCATAATAACTCCAAGAGAAAACATCGGGGAAATCCTTCATGATCTTGATGTAGTCTTGTTTGAATTTTGGACCGAGCATTTTTGACAATTTGATTATTTTCAGGTTCTCCTGAGTCTCGACGTTGCAGTCTTCGACATCCTCATAATTTGCAGTGATCTTGGGGTTTCTAGCCACATTGTTTTCATCAAACAACTTTTCCAATAGAACCAACCCCTTTGGGATGATGTTATTTTTCAGTTGTACTATGTCCCTTCCCACTATCTAGTTCTGGAAAGGGTCTTCATCATTGCGCACATCTGTGCTCCCATATTCATCGTAGGAGCACTCGTCATCAATGTTCATGTTAGCGAACTCGTCACTCATTTGGATAAATCTCTCCACCTATTTGTCATCCTTGAACACCATCAAATATTTGATATTATGATGCACTGTCGGCCTGTGTTTGAATTCGATCTTCATGCCCAATTATTTTAAAACCTTCACGCCCATGATTAGTGCTTCATACTCAGCCATGTTATTTGTACAGTCGAAAGAGATATTGTTTGAGCATAGTTTTGTGCCCAATTTGGGAGGACTTATCCATATGTTTCCCCCTGCCCCTCCCTTGATGATAGCACCATCGAAACTCATGTTCCACATCTCATTATTTGTGCAATTCCTTGGGTCAGTGCACTTTTCTACTCATCACACGACTTTATCGTCGACATTCATGGAGGTTGTTGGTTATTCCTCTTCAAAACTAAGGTCATTGTAGAATATGGAGGATCCAACCTTAGTCTCGATGGAGTAGATATGATGGATATTTGGCTACATATTACTGCTTACCATGTATTTCAACAACACTTCTTTGTATAACTATCTCTCCTAGCCAAAAACAAGAATGGTAGCATAAGACATGTCCATTTGCAGAGTTCCCTTTAATTTCACAGCTCACTACTTGAATAACAACATACCAAAATTAGGGGGTATATTGGCCATGACCATGTCCATGACCGTCTTCTTTGAAGGAATTTGGGCCACCGACACAACCAATTCTTTGATGAGACCCAAACATTTGACTTTCCTTGAATCAAAAGAAAAGAGGTCCTTATAGGGACTGGTGATGTCCAAACCCATCTCTTCCATGATCACCTTTGGAATGAGGTTGTGTGACGTGCCTGAATCCAACATGGCATTGTGTAGGGTCATGTCATGGACTTTGAGACTCACATAGAATAGGGGAACATCCTCAGTATCATTCGTCTCCTCTACGCATGGACCAAATAGAATAGGAGGGTGATCATCCTAGACATTCAAAGTGTCTGGGGTTTATCCCATTTTCATCATTTTAATAATCTTCTCCCGGTACTCACCCTTTTTGATAAGTTCGTTGAATGGGATAGAGATTTTGATCCTGTCCATTTCACTCTCAAAGTTAAAGAGGGGAGATATTTTTTATACCTCTTTGCCATGCGTTTCCCGACTTGTCTCTAGCACTTTCTTAGGAGCCTCCTCCTTTGATACTTCCTTTTCAGCTACATCTTTGATCAGGTTTTCTGGTTTCAGGTGACTTGTGGAAGGGGTGTCCATCGAAGGTTTTCTTATGGGATTTTTCTACTACGGTTCGGTAGGCGCCTTCTTTCTCCTGAGGTTGTATTGTTTCTGAAACTGCATGATGGCATTGTGATATCCTTTCTTGAATTATTTCATTTCCCAGGAGAGTGAGTCATCCATATCCAGCATAATATCATCATTTTCACTCATGTATTGATCATGTTCTCCCTTCGTAAAAGAAAAAAGTGTGTTATTTTCATCACAGAAATGAATTTGGTCTTCGAACATTTGATCAAAATCCTCATCTTCGTAATTATTTTGGAATGACTATCTTGTTTGTTGGTCGGCATGTTATATATGCTCCCTTTTTCTAATTTGAGGGACCTAACCCCTTCTGAGGTTTTGATTTCTGGTCTAGGGGTCATGTTGTTCTCATGCAATAGGTTTCTTTCCCATGAACATTCGTTCCATTAGTTTCTCCATGGTATAGATCATCTTCGGAGCTAGGGTTCCTGAATCACACTACTTTGTGTTACTGGTATTTTAGACTAGATTTTCTAGGGTAAAGGTTTTCATCCAATATAGATGTATATCCCTCTATTATCCTCAGGGGTCAAACTACAACATTAGTCCTTCTCCCAGGGAAAATTTATTCAATTATGTCCCCGACAATGGCGCTAGAATGATACCTCTCTGTAAACTTTGTTCGACTGAGAAACGAATGACAAAGGCAACCTACAAAGCAACTTTGATATCTGAAACTAGCCTTTCAGACTTGGAGAGGGCTCTCTTAGGAGACTTTGTCTCGGTATAGGATATGGCTTTAAGCCGTTATCTAGATTTAACACCTTTGAATAATAAGTTCTGGTTCTATTGGTGGAAAAGAGTAAGACCTCGGGCTATGGAGTCGATCTAAGAAAAAGATAGAAACAAATGACTCGGTGACTGAAACTTGAGAGGATAAAGGTTAATTAAGAAACAATATTTAGTTTAAAATCATTGTGTGTGGCGAGGGGAAAAATACATGAAGCAACTCAGAGCACCGCTGAGGATGAATTCGAAGTTAACTTAGAGGAAAGACGGTTTGTCTAAATGGCGTGAATCCCAGGGTGTTGCGCAGCGAATCCCAGGTTCTAAATTACGTTCCTATTTAGACAGAAATAGATATGAATAAATAATATAGGAAGTACGTACGCAAGAAAGGAAACAATACGTCCAACTGCCACAATTATAATATTTTCATCAAATCTTCAAGACTTTTTCATTAAATTTTGATCAGGCTCAAACTACATTCAATAGTCACTGTCTACACTAATTTTCCAACCAACCTGGATTACATTGAAAGGATAAAATATGTAGGCAAGGGTGTCTCTTGGGCTACCCTACTCTCTACCTACTATCCCTAGAATTTAGGAAACTGCATGTTCTCTATTGAATGACCTTTCGTATGATGCCTTTCCAGGAATAGAAACCAACTGTATTATGTCGCATCATAACCGTTTATCTTCACCATGGGGCTTTGGTTATTAGCAAGGTCTCATCATGGGGAGAGTGATGAGTCGATGCCTTCCTTTGATAGGGTATCTGAATGATCAACTACTCTGTCAGACTTCCGACATCCCTTGTAATGACCTTGATTTCTTTCACATGCTCTTTTTTGGGGGTCCGTACGTGGCGAGTGGCTATTGACTGTTTCTTTCGTTACCTAAATGAAAAAATAGTTTGAGGGTAACACCTTCTTAAAAAATATCAAAATATGTGCCACATTTGAGAATACAAAAATGAACTCAGTTAATCATGTTTCTTATGTGCGCTGGTAAGAGCCGCACAGACTTTCACAGTTGCACGATTGTATCCTGCTCTTCCTTGATATGTCTCTTGAGCCACGTCACATTTCCTTCATGGAATTATGATGCTAACATTTCAAGGGTCTTCACTGCTAACTTTTTTCTTAGTTCTCTGTTTTCCTCGCACAACTTGGCAATAACGAGTTGTTATTTCTTCAGTTGTTGAGATAGCTCTCGCACATAAGTGCCTTCGACATATAGATTCCATCCTCCTTGTTATTCTCTAGCTTTCTCGACTTCTACCTAGGATAGGTTCTAGTCGAATGGCCCGCATAAGTAATTCTTCGGCTATCGACTTTGCACCTGGTTCGCTCGGGACTTGAATTTCCCCAACTTCCTTGTTCTTATTTGGTCTACCACTTCTCTGAGGTGTTTTTTGTTGGGGGGATAGGGCTTCGAATGTATTTCCTTCCTGCACAGCCTCTTCCACTCGAGCCTTCGAGCGGTGTGTTATTACCCTTTCCGCAGGTAGAGGGAAATATCCTTTTGTATCTTTGGGGATGCCTGTTGTGAGAAAGAATGCATCCCAATTTCTTCCCAACCCTCTTAGTTCCTCAACTACAAGCAATTTAATTATCAATACATGAAATAGTTTCCTTTTTTATCGATCTGCTTCATCCTGGTCATTGTCCGCCATCTCTTGGAGGTTCTGGTGTAAGAAGAAGGGTATATTTAATGGTGTTGGCACAGGGGAAGACCTAGGCTTCAACGCTTCAAAATAACACCAAAAAAACCCTAACTATAGGCCCTTTCAACAACACCTATGAAGCAGATGAAGTCTCACCCGAGGTAGAGGCAGGGGGGGTTGCAAGACTCAGGTGTCTACAACCAAGTTGGGACATATATATGTGATTACAACACTTAGAAAATCACTTATCAAACAATATACATTAGTTCTTGAATCTCATTCACATCACATATTAGACCCTTATTACAGAATAACGCAGTAACAATAAAGATCAAGCACTTTCAATCACTTAGCACATAGCTTAGCTCAGATCTAGCATTCAATCATATTGAAGAAGTAAGCATCAACATCAGATGCATTCATCATACATTATAAAAACAACACTAAGAAAATAAACAACATAAATCATAAATCATATCACACAAATCGCATCAAGACACAGGATATACGTGGTTCACCCTAGTGTGGGGCTACATCCACCAACTTATTCTTCTTCTTTATTAATCTTCAATATTCTTACATTCATCTTCTCTTGTGCACAAATATAGAGAGCCAACTTCGTCGAGGACAGGAGATCTGTGCACATAGCACCAGATCTTCCTTCCCTAACTCAAGTCTAGGCACAGAGAATACAACGTCTGTGCACAAATCAACCTACAAAATACTTGCACTTAGCTCCACAAGTCTTAACATACTCTTGCACAAAGCCAACTAGTCATGCACTAAGCCAATCAATAACTCTTACAACATATTGTGCACATATCCAACCACTAGGATTATTGTAATATCCCTAGGTTGAACCCCAACTGTAAATTGTAAATGTAAATGAAAATGTACTTAAGTTGGTGAGTTGTCTGACACCATTTTGTATGCACCTCTCATGGCATAGTGCGCGCATGTACTGCACAGTGAAATGACAAAGTGTGCATATTCCAGGATACCGCACGCATCATATTAAGTGTATGTGATTGTGAGGCTAGCAAGCCTTTGTGTATATGTTGTATTTTATAGGCTAGTGAGCCAGTTATTATAAGCTAGGATTCTTATGTTTTGATTAGGCTGGAGAGCCTAGATGTTAAAGGCCAGTGAGCCTATTTTTGTACATGTCTCATATTTAATATAAAATACATCATTGCACGTAGACCGACCATGATAAAAGAGATGGGGGACTAAACTCCACTTGTTAGGGAAAGGGAGGGGCCTAAAGATTTAAGGAAAATGGCTAAGTTAGGGAGCTTAAGCCAAAAAAGGAATATTTTATTAATATTTCTTAAATCATAAAGTATGGATAATTATTTTATCCTAAGTTCCAAAGTTGGGGACAAGTGGGCCAAAGTAGCTCCCAGCATGGAAAGTGTCAAGTTGGGGACATGCATACATATTGTTGGGACTTAGTTCATTTTCCCCTATTTTCCATCATTCCTTCTATTATGCATTCATCCATTCAGCCATGCTATGATCTTTCACTTGCATAGTCAGTTATCCTCCATACTTCCTATCATGGTATTGAAACCTATGTCCATAGCCATACATGTTGGTGTAGTTGGTAGTCTGGGAGATGGAATGAAGAAGCGGGTTGTCAGGCCCATGGGATATTGAATAGGCGGGTTTTCAGGCCCGTGAGCAAATTCTCTCTGGGTGAGAGAAGTTCTAGGAATTGATTTTCGGAAGGTGCCAAACTACATCTACAGGGCTCTGAGACTTCCTTTCTGGCCTGTTGTTGAAGTCCTGGAAGGGAAGTGGGGAAGATGAAGGAATGTTGAGCAGAGAAGGGTCACACTTCTTGGGGTGGGACAGGCATGTCGGGAATGAGGGATTGTAGGCTATTAGTTGAGTTGGCACCTGTGACAGAGTCTTTCCTGTTGTCTATGAACCATTAGCCTGGTTAGTAATTCCTTTACTCGGGTGGAGTTTAGTCCCATCTCAGGGGTGACCCATTGCTGAGAGTGATGAGTAGTGTGGTCTAAGGTTGGGAGGTTCATGGAAGGTCTGCATGCAATTGGTGACATTCTTACCAATATAAGTGTCAATTGTGTGATAAATTTACATGTTGCATTAATATTTACGTGTTTATTTTTATGGGTTTATCCTGTGTATGATTTATAACTGTGTTTATATTTATGGGTATTTCCTACATATGCTGCATGTATACATTTATTGTTATTTTCATGATAATCCGTGCAATTACAGATGTATAGTATGTTTACGTTTAATATGTATGTTTCCGCAAGATCTCTCTGTGTATATGTTTTAATTGCATGCAGGTCAGAAAAATTTATGTGGAATAGCTTAGTTGGATGATGGGTATGTTACAGTATGTTCCACAGAGAGAACGTAAGTGTTCTCTCGTGTATTGTGGCTCGGTATGGATGGTCGGGGACATTACAACATGGTATCAAAGATTCAATTTTCAACTCTAAGCCTGGATGGGCTGAGAAAGTTGAGATGAAGCGAAATGTCATAGAGGATTTATTTTGAAGTGGCCAAATTTCAAATTACAGAACGTCCAGGGTAAAAATTAACAACAACTGGGTGGGATTGGCGAAAATCCCCAATTTCTGTTGTTAAATTCATGGGAAAATTGAGAAAATTCAGCCATGTGGTGAGATATTCTTGATTTAATATCTTTTCTAACAAATTCAGACCTAGAATTGGTCGAATTTGAAGTCATAGTGAATCCATGACACTTGGAGTGAGTTTTATAATTAAAATTCTCAATTCGTGAATTGAGTTTGGGAAAAAATCGTTCCAGAAATGTCAACCCACAATGATTTGTTGTTACAGAGGTTGAATTGATTTTATCAGGGTGAAATTGAATAAATTTTGTAGTTGCAAAATGTCTATGGTAAATTGGGGAAAAAAAAGTTAAGCCAAAAGCCCCAATTTCTACAGTGGAATTCACGAGGAATTGATGCGCATAAAAATGAATGTGCACAGGTGGGTGCACTAAAAATGCATGATGCGCAATAAAAATATTTTGATAGGTAAAATTTGGCATTGTGTGGAAAGATATTGGTGTGTTGATCCGCACGCTAAATTTTAGTGTCGCGCGGAAAAAAATGTTAGTGTCCAGGTGTGCACGCTAAAATTCGGTGTCGCGAGGAAAATGTTAGTGTGCGGGTGTGCACGCTAAATTTCGACTCCGTGAAGAAAAATGTTGGTGTACAGGACCGCACGATAAATTTATCATTTTTCGGTGTGCACACACATAATAATGATGTGCGTGGTGTGAGCAGTGTTGGCAGAGCACAGAGGAGTTTTGTTGGTGCACGTGCAATGTGGGGATATGTTGTCGCGCGACAATTTAGTTAGTGGTGCACAAAGAGTTTTGGTGCATGGTGGAGACGTACTAAAATCTGGCATGGTGCAATGCATAGAGTATAATGTGCATTGAATATCAGTGCGTGATACAAAAACTGTGCACAATGGATATTGGCGCGCGACATAAACGTAGGGTGCGCAATTTATTGGCACGACAGAGAAATGATACACAATGGTTTTTAAGTGCGTGAAGCAAAATTTAACTTGTGGTGTTTCTATGAATTTTAAAAATGGGTTACAGGTTGAAGTTTGTGCACGTGAATTCGTTTGGAGAGTGAACAACAGCAGAAAACCAACGTTTTTTTGCGACGTTTTATGTCATTTGAACGTCATCATTTTGCAGCGCGTTTTTTAGGGCCTTGAGAGCAGTTTTAGCAAATCAAAACCCATGATACAAAGGTGTACCAAAGGTACACTATGTCTCTAAAACTCAAATAAAAGATCTCATATAGATCTTTCTAATGGTGTAAATTGTTCGTCAAACAGAGCTTTTATGAGAAAGTTACAACTTAAATAGTGAAGGGTAAGTTTTAAAACCCAACTAACTCCAAAGAGCCATAACTTTCTGCTCTGAAATCGGATTGAGGCGTAGGATAAGTCAATGGAAACATATTGAGCCATAGAAGACATTAAAAGAGCTAAGTTAAATTTATGGGTGTCTTAAAAGTGTTCAATATGGAAAAGAAGGTACATGTAGCATATCAGTTGCAATATGGTATTTTAGTCTGGAATTTCAGCAGGCTGTAACTAACATCCCAGAACCTAGAAAGAGATGAAACTTGGATAGAGTGTCCATAATATGTATATGAGGAAACCCAATTAATATAATATTAAAAATCCAAAGGATTAGGTGCAAAAATGCATAATTATAGCGCAAAGTTGCGCCAAGTTGAAAAATGAACAGAACAATTAATGGACAATTTTCAAATAACCATAACTTTCTGCTCAAGACTCGGAATTGACCATGGGAGAAGGCATTGGAAAGGTATTGGATAGTGGAATATAATTATCCACCCATAAAATTTATCTGGGCACTCAATTTTCAAAGATATCAGAAGAAGTATTTTGATGCATTATTGGAACAAAATTGTACATAATTTCATAAATTTGTTAAATTATTTAGCATAACAAATTTAGTTGGTTGCACATTTTTTGTAGATTCAAAAACTTTTTGGACACACCTACCACACTTATAGGGGGGTTGAATGAGTGTGGGGCTCTTTTTCCCAAAACTTCCCTCTCACACAAAACTCATTAGTTAGCATTCAACATTTTACTCATTGCTGTCATTTGTAACCAGTTAGATGTGAACACATATCAACAACATATATCAGCAATATATCATCAAAAAGTCATAACCACAAGGAACACAAAGAAAAAAAGATTTATGTACAATTTTCTTTTTATTACGGACTACAATCCTTGGGGTTTTTCAGCAACAACTAAATAGAGTACAACTCTACAAGAGCACCAACTCTATCATGAAAGACTCAGCTTACACACTCAGCACCAACTAAGATGAGGCAAAAATCCCCAACAGATATCAATCTGCAATAGGTATGTGACCTGTCAGTAGTTCAACTCATGTGTGTACGCGCCCTAGCTCACTACAGGCAGCGTATGTATGCAGCCAATATACACAACAGCCTATGTATTCCTTATGAGATATTAGGGTTTACCCTTCAAGATCAACTCAAATCCTATTCAACCAATTTATCATTCTGTTATGTCTCTTATTGTCCAATCTGACCACTAGCCAATCACAACACATCCAAGATATCCAATAGATTACTCATGCTCCACAATCAATCAATATGAATGCTATCTCAATCATGTATAAACAACTAGTATACCATAGCATTCATGTCACCACTGAATCAAAAGAGTATTGCTCATTCTATCAACCAACATAGACCACATCATAGCAGCCATACCAAGAATTCCCTAAGCATTCACAACACAACAAGCTATATTATCCATCAAGACAATAATATAACCATACCAGTGTCTCAGTGACAGATCTAAGTCCATAGAATGCAGATCTGGAACCTTCTTCTATCTTCAATAGCTTGTCATCAACTCAAACACCAATATCCATGATTTTGTCCACTGTACATGCCCTGTCCTCATATATCCCGCATATGTACTTGCCCTGGCCAATTACAACCCGTGTACACCTCAGAAACTAGGGTTTCTGAAGCTTCAAGACTTTTTCCTTCAAGATCTATGATATTTCCTAAACTTTGATGAATCCATGAGATCCTCCTCATGCTCTCTTTCTCAGAATAGATATTCAATCATGCTCAAAATATCCGCACCAAAGATGCTCTCACAAGAAGCTCTCCATCAATACTCCAAAATATAATCTCACAAGAAGCTCTCCATTGATCCACCAAAAGGATGATTTTAAAGAGTCCATATCTATGTTATTTATACTTTCATCCTCTAGGTCACTTAACCTATTTCTAGGTCACTTAACCTGTTTTCCTTATTTTAGGGTTAACCACTTTCCATAAATAGAAAGTATTCCAATATTTATCATTTAAATATTCCTTCTTGATTTTGTCACTTCTCTTTATTATTTAAATAATCCACCTTGACTTTGTCACTTTATTTCATCATTTAAATAATGATTTATTCTTTTAAGTCACTTTGACTTCTTTGACCTTATGGGGCTTCAATCCATCATATGAGGGTCCTCCAACTTCATAAGGCCATAGCTCTCAAACCATGAGTTGTGTGACATTCCACATACCATCGGAAATGGAATGACAATAAATATCCATCTAGGATAGTTTCACCAACAAATTCATTGATCTTCATCTCATTATTCCACATACAAGCACGGGTCCTGCAACCATTCTTTTAGGATAACTCAATCCACAAAGCGTCTTCTCGTGAGGTCTTTCACCATAAGGGGAACACTTTGGAGTTAATCCATTTGTACACCTTATCAATCATGATAAGACAATAATGGTTCATCTCTACATTAATTCACCACTTCATGATATACATCAAATATGCATCATGTATCAATGATAACTCATTGATCCATCTTCATCATATCAATGACAACTCATTGATCTATATTCATCTATGCATTCTTATCAAGGACAATACATATTGTATTAAATCAATCATCAATCAATCAATCCTTTGACATCAATCAATCACTTGGCATCAATTAGTGACATCAATCAATCAAACCATTGGCATCAATGACAACATGATCCAACAATCTCCACCTTTAGCATTGTTGGAAATACCAACATTGATGTCAACACCGATTACCAAATTTTGATGTCAACATGTAGATAAGGCATGCTCTACATCAATATTCAAGGTGACTATCTATCCACATCAATATCTCCCCATCAATAGGCATCAATCACATCAATGTGATTATCTCTCCCCCTTTGACATCAATGGAAAAGGGCCATTTTCCTCTCAGGGTTGCTCCCCCTGTCTGAATTCCTTTGATATTCCTCTGAATAATCTCTCTTTTTCTTAACAAGGGATATCAATCTGATGTAATGTTAAAAATACATCTCCCATACTCCTCCTATGACCATTGCTCCCCCTGGAATTATTCTTTTGTGCTCTTTCTTCAAATATAGGGCTCTTTTCTAGGTATGCATCTTATAAATATCTTCTCCTAGAATCATGGGAAGAAGAATGAATCCCCCTATGGGTATGTCTCCCCCTATATTCAACTAGATCAAATATCAACCATTCTCTCTATGACGATCCTTGGACCTATTTATGCATCAAACTTGTTCCATACCATACATCATGAAACAAAAGATATGTCAACAATGAAATAAAGAATCATGAGCAAAATATCAACCAAGTACATATTGTACAAAATGTGTGCTCATCATGCAAAACACCTATGTACATCAACCATGTACATCAACATCATGCAATGTTCCATAAGATATCATCCATGGAATGTATAAATCATATGCCTCTATCATCATGACAACATGTGCATCTACCAATATGCCAACCATGTGCATCCACCAATATGCCAACCATGTGCATCAATAATGCATCAAATATAGATCATCAATGATGTACAACATGATCATCTCATCAACTCACCAACAACATGTCCCAATATGTAGCCTATTCATATTCCAAATGCATGCATCAAGTTTTCCAATAAGTAAGTTTCCATAACTTCATTGTTATAACCAACATTGTTCTTCAACTAAAAATGAATCCATCCATACTTATGGGTTAGTGTCGTGCACCCGAGATTTTGTTTTACATAATCCAATAGATGAACACTTAAACCTACAAAAAATAGTGTCATAACTTGCAACAAACAATGTCAGGCCCTGCAACACAGAGTTATACCATCACATCAGGATGAAACCCATGTTCATTGCCCTTTTCCCAAGGCTTTACCACATATACACGGTCTTCTGCACAACAGCTCCTGTATGTACGCGATCTATACATAGTCAGCCTGCGTATGTACGTGACTAATACCACTGTCACCCACCTATGCCTTAGTAGATGACACATTTGAGCTTCCCTTTAGTCTTTCATTCTGTTCTGTCTTCTCTGACTTCTTTACCCACTTTTGTAGATGTCCCTGCTCCTCAGAACTTGAGCTCTAAGCATCCATATTTTCAAATATGTCTCCCTTCCTTACTTCATTCCTTATTCTAGCCATGCTATGTGAAGTCCTCATCATGGACTTTATTCTTGTGTTCTAGCACTCTTGGGATTTGTGGCCAAATCCACTACAGTTGTAACATCTCCTGGTGTTACAGTGACCAAAAATGTGTCCTACTTGATTACATATCCAACACTTCATGGTCTTATAAAATCTTCCATTATATCTCCTTTCATAAGATCTACATTGAAAATATTTGTGACCATATCCATTACATGAATAACAATTCCCATGAAAATACTTTCATACCATTTCTTTGTTGTCCCAAGAATAGCTTCTTGATTTCTTCCTTGCTTTGTTCTTTTGAGATTTTCTTTGCCTTGTGTATATGGTTGTTTTGCAACATTGTATTCATTCTTTGATGGACTTACCTCATGCTTCTTTGAGTTTCTTGATTTAGCATGTGTATCTTCTTCTTTGTATCCAAGTCCTCATTTATCACATGGTGATCTTTGACTTTCCAAGATCTCATCCAAGATTATTCATCTATTCAAGAATTTGTTTGACTTATCTACCTTATTTCTAAGGTCAACAACTTAAGCTTCTAACTTATGACATGACTCTTCCTTTTCATTTATTTGATCCTTCAATAGTTCCTCTACCCTTTTGGATTCTTCAATTTGGGTCTTGAGATGGACAATAGTTTCAAAATTTTTGCTAATCTCATCATCTACCTTCATATATTCTTTTTCATTCTTTGGTCTTGTGATATCTTCTTCTTTTTCTTCTAATTTAGTCTCACTACTTAGTTCTTGGAGCATTTCTTTTAACTTCAAGATGTGCCTTTGACTCCTCCTAAGAAACTTCTTAGTGTTATCCAAAACCTAGTTATAGTCTATATAATAATGATCACTGCTATATCTATATAAACCCTCTTCAACTTCCTTTTGAAGTTCTAATAGATATTATTCTATTCTTTATATGGGATAACTACCATCAAACTTTACACAAACTATTTCTAGATCTTTTTCTTCACTTGAGAAATATTCAACATCGTCACATTTTGAATCATTGCAATCAAGGGTCTTTGAGGAGTCTTTAGCTTCATTTGAACTACTTTCAAGATCTTCATTTTTGTCAACATCATCATGTGATTCTTTGCTTTCTTTTGTGCTACCATTATCACTTGATTCTTTGTCTTCATTTGAAATGTTTTCAAGATCACATTTAGAAATAATGCATTCAAGATTCTTTGGAGATTCTTTACCTTTAATGATTTTGATGGAGTGGTCTTCATCATCGTATTCCTTGTTTTGATATGTCTCCTCTAGATTTAGCCATAGACCTTGGAAGAAGTGAATTGTCCCATGCTCTCTTTGATAGGGCTTGAGAGTCCACTAAGAATGGTCTTGAGAGCTGATGCATCATTCTTCTTTCCTTCTCTTTGAGCTGCAAACTTTGACTTGTTCTTCAAAAGAACTGATCCACCAATGGATGCCTTCCAAATTTGTTCTCCCATTTTCTTCAAATGTAATATCATCTCTATTCTCCAAGTAGAATAATTTTCCTCATCAAGGATTGGAACTTCATCATCCATTTGTGTGTCTATGGATCTCCCTCAAGATTGTTAAGGCTTGTAGTGAAGTCTGAATCTAAAACCAATTGTTGGACACACATACCACACTTAGAGGAGGGGTGAATGAGTGTGGGGATATTTTTCCCAAAACCTCCCTCTTACACAAAACTCATTAGTTAGCATTCAACATTTTACTCATTACTCATTGTTGTCATTTATAACTAGTTAGATGTGAACACATACCAACAACATATAGCAACAATATATCATCAACAAGTCATTACAACAAGGAACACAAAGAACACAAGATGTATCCACAATTTTATTTTTATTATGGACTACAATCCTTGGGGTTTTTCAACAACAACTGAATAGAGTGCAACTCTATAAGAGAACCATCTCTATCATGCAAGACTCAGCTTACACACTCAGCACCAACTGATATGAGGAAAAAATCCTCAACAGATATCAATCTGCAATAGGTACGTGACCTATCAGTAGTGAAGCCCGCATGTGTACATGCCCTAGCTCACTACAACCAGCGTATGTATGCGGCCAATATACTCAACAACCTCTGTACTCCTTCAGAGATATTAGGGTTTATCCTTCAAGATCAACTCAGATCCTCTGCAACTAATTTATCATTCTCTTCTGTCTCTTGTTTTCCAATCTGACCACCAGCCAATCACAACACATCCTGGCTATCCAATAGCTTACCCATGCTCCACAATTAATCAATATTAATGTTATCTCAATCATGTATAAACAACTAGTATACCATAGAAATCATGTCACCATTGAATCAGAAGAGTATTGTTCATTCTATAAACCAACATAGACCACATCACAATAGTCATACCAAGAATTCCCTAAGAACTCACAACACAACAAGCTATATTATCCATCAAGACAATAATGTAACCATACCAGTGTCTCAGTGAAAGATCTGAGCCCGTAGAATGCATATCTATAACCTTCTTCTATATTCAACAGCTTGTCATCATCTCAAACACAAATATCCATGATTGTATCCACTGCACGTGCCTTTTCCTCATACAGCCCACATATGTACGTGCCCTAGCCCATTACAACCTGCGTACACCTCAAAAACTAGGGTTTCTAAAGCTCCGAGACTTTTGCCGTCAATATCCCCAATATTTCCGAAACTTGGATGCATCCAAGAGATCCTCCTCATGCTCTCTTTCTCAGAATAGATCTCCAATCATGCTCAAAAGATCCACACCAAATATTCTCTCACAAGAAGCTCTCCATCAATACTCCAAAATATAATCTCACAAAAACCTCTCCATTGATCCACCAAAAGGATGATTTGCAAGATTCCATAGCTATATTATTTATACTTTCATCAGCTAGTTCACTTAAACCATTTCTAGGTCACTTAACCTATTTTCCTTATTTTAGGGTTAACCACTTTTCATAAATAGAAAGTTCTCCAATATTTATCATTTAAATATTCCTTCTTGATTTTGTCACTTCTCTTTATTATTTAAATAATCCACCTTGAATTTGTCACTTTACTTCATCATTTAAATAACGATTTATTCTTTTAAGGCACTTTGACTTCTTTGACCTTATGGGGCTTCAAGCCATCATATGAGGGTCCTCCAACTTCATAAGGCCATAACTCTCAAACTGTGAGGAATTATGTGACATTCCACATACCATCGGAAATGTCATAACATGTACTATCCATATCGGATATTTTCACCAACAAATTCACTGATCTTCATCTTATTATTCCACATACAAGAATGGGTCCTCCAACCATTCTTCTAGGATAACTCAATCTGCAAAGCACCTTCCCGTGAGGGCTTTCACCATAAGGGGACCACTTTAGAGTTCATCCATTTGTGCACCTTATCAATAATGATAAGAAAATAATGATTCATCCTTGCATTAATTCACCACTGCATCATATACATCAACTATGCATCATGTATCAATGATAACTCACTGATCCATATTCATCATATCAATGACAACTCATTAATCTATCTTCATCTATGCATTCTTATCAAGGAAAATACATATTGTCTTACATCAATCATCAATCAATCAATCCTTTGACATCAATAAATCACTTGACATCAATCAATCAAACCATTGGCATCAATGACAACATGATCTAACAAAACTTTAGTTCTTAAGAGAGGAGAATGTTGGATTTTAGTTAAAAATAAGAAGTGGTACTCAAAGAAAGAGTGCTATGACAAAAGTATTTCATAATATGATCATAATCCAAGACTACAAAATGTTAAGGTATGAATCTGGGTGCCATGAATTCTTAGGAAGTCATTGTAGGAAGTTCACTCATGTTAGTCAAGTATTCAATGTAATATAGACAAAGGAATAGATCATGTAGTGAATGAATTAGTGAAAGTACATTCACTACCAAAGAAACCAATATAAAAATTAAGCAATACATGGGAGTAATATCTATTATGAAAGGAATTGACTATCAGAATGATAGTAATCAGATAAAAGAAGAGGATTAATGCATATAGAGATAAATAGTGCATCATATCCAGGAATTAGCTATGCAATTATAGAGTAATGCTTCCCCTATGGTTATCAGAGTGCGCAGTGGAAACATGGTATGAAGGGCATCAATATGGCATGATAGAAGTGGATTGTGCAAGGCAGGTTAAAATTAGATTAGTCAAGACAGGGGAAAGTAATACCCAACAAGAAAATCCAAGTATGGATATGATCAGTTAAGGTAGGGATAAATCAACTACCTCAAAGAGGAAGTTAGTGTTAACTATCCAAGTTTACTTAGAAAACATGACTGGAAACATAATTGGGTCATGTAGGAGTTGGATTAGAGGAATCCAAATAATAGTGAAATACTGAAAATTAATATCAACATAATATGTAGTTGCAAGTCCATGAACATCCTAGGATAATGGAAGAACAATTCATGGGGTAGATATCAAGCAAATGGGAATGCATGAAAACACTCCAAGAGGGAAAGAAAGAATACTAGTAGATATTATTGATGCATTCCAAAGGTATTGAAGATATTTCCACAATAGCATGGAGATGCCAAGCCAAGAAAGACTTAAAAGTGGAATGAATCTATGTAGAGAGTCAGTAAGGAACCATGAAGAATAAAAGTTCTATGCATGGTTTTGAATGCAAAAGAGATAGTGCCTAAGAAGAATCCATCTCAAATGGCATGGAGCCATGAGTGACATTCCAAGGGGGTGGAAGTATCACTTGAAATTATGTTGGTAAATTAAAATCATCATTAAGTTCTTTTAATTAATTCTCTGCAGCTAGAGTAGGAGGTAGATGTCCATCCTTACAACATGATAAGAGATTGGCTATGCAAAGACAAGTTTGAGGCTAGTTGGCAAGTAGTGGACAAGGGTGGAAGAAAATCCAAATGCTAAAGTATTCAGTTTAGAAAGAGTTGAAGTAGTTAAGTCTGAAAAATAAATGGATATTGAAGATCCAAAGTATATAAGACAACATGATTGGAATTATAATTCATCCAAGTATGAGTTGGGATAGATGGACCCAGGAAGTAAATAAAAGATAAATATTAATATCAGTTTAGTATTTGGTCAGAAAAGTAAAGGAATCCAAGAGTGATTTGGCTAAAAAGTGCTCATATCAGAAATAATCATGCACAATGGTTACAGTGAAGAGCACATGAAGATTCAAGAATCCGAAAGAATGGAAGACTTCTGGGATAAACAAGTAAATGTGGTATAGAGAGAAAGAAGTTGTTGCAATTACTATAGCAACAAGTATTTTGTGGATTGTTGGGACATCCATAAAGTGAGTATGCTTTCATGTTTTCAAGTGTTGTTGTTAATGTTGTTGCATATGGAAGGAAGCAACATAAGGTTGGAATGTTGAATTATAAGGCTGATAAAGAAGCATGAGAACTTCTATTGTCATCAGCTAATCAGGTAACATTAAACTCGTTTAATGGAAGCCATGCAAGTAAATATTCCCATTTATAAATTATGTTGTATAATTGCCAAAGGGAAATGCGGGTAAGAATTTCCCCAAATTGAATTTTATACTACATTGTATGGTATTGTTTAAGTGCATTGACGGGACTAAGTTACCACTAGGTGTGGTAAAGGCTAGAGGCTTGTTATAGTTATCAAATCTTTTAGCTTTTGAATGCACACGCTAACATAGTATCATGTCATGTTAATTTGGTTATGAGACAATAACCAAAACAAAATAAAAGATAACAACTTGTTATAGGAATGATGCTAAGAAATCTAGTCATGTATGAGACTAGGACATGGTTGGATATGGAAAGGTATGGTAATAGAAAGTTTATGTGCCACACAAATACCCAATGATCTTCCTACCTTTAAATAAAACTTGGAATACAACCTTTTTTCTAACACTAATAAACACTACAGAATGGTATTCTTGGTGTAGTGATCGGGTTGAAAAGGAAGGCATCCAAGTAATTAAGAAGACAATGAAAAGTGTGTGGAGATGTCTTAAGACATTGGTCAGATTTCCAATTTATGGATGGTGAGATACATGAATTAGATAAAGATCATTCTGAAAATCAATGAAAAGTTTTATTGAATAAGGAATTGAGAGTTGCATTCATGCCTAGTAAGTGGCAGAGTTGCACTCGTACATGATGGAATTGTATACTTAAATGTATTTTGTTGAATGCATTTTGTGAATGCATGTATATATGTTTTTTCATGGAAATAATTATACTAATGGTTGAAATGTTACTAACTCATGAAGTTGAGAACATTTCAGGAACTGTTAAACATTGCAATAGGAAATTTGCAAGTGAGGTTCTCACAGGAATAGTGACTACAAAAAATTTCATGTTCAGAAAATTGAAGAAATTAACTGATTGTTATTAATTATGAACATGCATATGCATAGAATGATGAGTCAATCTATTTTGTTAAATTGTTTGTTAATTGTGATTGAATTGCTAGGTCTAGGAAATTCTAAGATCATGGCATAAGGTGTTATACATGTTGAATTATGATGTACAGAAAATACTGACAATCTATTGGTTGTATGCAATATATAATCATTGTAGGAAAAATGGTATTCAACATGGTGCTTGCTGAAATCCATAAGGAAAATTGCATTCTATTATTCCAACAACGATGAAAAATTATGAAATAGAACTTCATATTTTGGGAAAATTCAAATTCCTTATGAAATCAATTTGATTTATAAAATGGAAATTATATAATGCTCTCTCATGATAACTTCATGTGTATGATGCAGATGAGATGATAATGATTAAAGTTGGAACTCCTAGAGCCACGGTGCTCTGAGACTTCCTATCCGGACTGTACTGGAGCCTAGAAAGGAAGTTGAGCAGCCAATGAACTGTTGGACAGTGAAGGTGCATACTACCTTGGGTTGTACAGGCATGTGGGGAAGAGAGACCGTTGGTTGGAGTGTTGCTGAGGTTTGCTACCTTGGCCTAGACTATACAAATATTGATTGTGGGTCATGGTTATCTTGGGAAGCCATTGCCCTGATGGAGTCATAGCCATGCTCGGGAGTGGTATGTTGTTGAGAGTTTATCAACAGTGAGATCTAAGGCTAGGTGGAATATCATGGATCTTTTGGGTATGTGTTATATTCTTTGCATGTGTGTGTGTGGGTGCGTCAGATACGACAACTGCGTCTGGCGATCCCTCATACTAGCGCTCTGTTTGTGTCATGTGTGTCGGGTGCTTTCCTAGGGGGGTCCCAGGGGGGGGTAGGTATGCCCCCCCTGGTTATGCACAACGTTAGGGGAAGCACCCCAAAATTTGTTTTTGGGTGTTTTTTTCTATTTTTAGCTGATTTTCCTATTTTTAGCGGTTTACTAAAAATAATCTCGGTTTTAGGGATTAGGGTTTTTGTATCTACGGAATACCTAAAAAAATTGTATATATTGTATAGTGAATGGTGAAATTTGATATAATGAATATAAGAAAGGTTTTCCCGATTGAGGGTTTCCGGTATAAAATCTTTGTGTACTATGTGTATGAACCATTGATTAAATTCTGTTTTTATTAAGAATTTATATGCATTGCTTTACTTCATAGGTTTAAAAATTACATGTGGTATCGGAGCTCATTTTTGGCTTCCGAGGGATGCCTTTGTTGTTGAGGGTTTGGCTCGGTCTTGATAGATCAATTTTATCTTGGGTATGTGATAAACCTGGGTTCAGTGGGATATTTTGCAGTGGTGATTTGAGTGTAGAAAGAGGAATGGAAAGCTCTTATAAAATTGAGATAGAGAAGTTCAACAGTAAAAAATTTGAGCTATGGAAGCTGAATATGGAGGATCGTCTTTGTTAGGGTCCTAACCCGCACATAGGTAGATCAATATATTCGTATGTAATAAAGGTCAATATTAATAAGGCCTTTCAATAAAATAG
>JZKD02S1672679.1:1025070-1042988 GCA_000966675.3 Picea glauca | reverse complement strand
CAAAGAAAACAACAAGTGGGAGAATGTTGGGTATGTGTTATATTCTTTGCATGTGTGTGTGTGGGTGCGTCAGATATGACAATTGCGTCTAACGATCCCTCGTACTAGTGCTTTGTTTGTGCTGTGTGATTCGGGCGCTTTCCTAGTGGGGTCCCATGGGGGGGGTGCAGGTATGCCCCCCCCCCTAGTTACGCACAGAGTTCGGGGAAGCGGCCGAATTTTTTTTTTTGGGTGGTTTTTTCTATTTTTAGTAGATTTTTCTATTTTTAGTGGTTTACTAAAAATAATCCTGGTTTTAGGGATTAGGGTTTTGGTATCTACAAAATACCTAAAAAAATTGTATATATTGTATAGTGAATGGTGAAATTCGATATAATGAATATAAGAAAGGTTTTCCCGATTGAGGGTTTCTGATATAAAATCTTTGTGTACTTTGTGTATGAGCCATTGATTAAATTTTGTTTTTCTTAAGAATCTATATGCATTGCTTTACTTCACAGGTTTAAAACTTATAGGATCTACAACAAGTTGTTACTTCAATGAGGTTTAATTGAAGCATGTAATAAGGAACAATGAGCTGAATTATTCCTAAAGAAGCTCTATGGAATAGAGAAATTGACTTCCAGTTGCAGTATGAGTATGAGAATTGGTGCTAGAAATTAGAACATCAGATGGTTAACAAGATTTCAATAACTAAAGATTGGATATTTTAAAGAATTTGAATGGTACATGGTATATGATGCACTGAGGATAGTGCATAAATAAGGGGAGGGGATTGTAATATCCCTAGGTCGAACCCCAACTATAAATTGTAAATGTAAATGAAAATGTACTTAAGCTGGTGAGTTGTCTGAAACCATTTTGTATTCACCTTTCATGGCATAGTGCACGCATGTACTGCACAGTGAAACGATGAAGTGTGCACATTCCAGGATAACGCGTGCAACATCTTAAGTGCACGTGATTGTGAAGCCAACAAGAATTTGTGTATATGTTGTGTTTTATAGTTTGGTGAGCCAATTATTATAAGCTAGGATGCTTATGTTTTGATTAGGCCGAAGAGCCTAGATATTAAAGGCCAATGTGACTGTTTTTGTACATGTCTCATATTTAATATAAAATACATCACTCCACGCAGACCGACCACAATTAAAGAGATGGGGGACTAAACTCCACTGGTTAGGGAAAGGGATGGGCCTAAAAAGTTAAGAAAAAGGACTAACCTAGGGAGCATAATCCAAAAAGGAATATTATATTAATATTTTTTAAATCATAAAGTATGGATAATTATTTTATCCTAATTTCCAAAGTTGGGGACAAGTGGGCCAAAGTAGCTCCCAACATGACAAGTGTCAAGTTGGGGACATGCATACATATTGTTGGGACTTAGTTCATTTTCCCATATTTTCCATCATTCCTTCCATTATGCATTCATCCATTCAGCCATGCTATGATCTTTCACTCATGCAATCAGTTATCCTCCATACTTCCTATCACAATATCGAAACCTGTATCCATAGCCATAGGTGTTGGTGTAGCTGGTATTTTGGGAGCTGGAATGAAGAAGCAGGTTGTTAGGCTCATGGGATATTGAAGAGGTGGGTTGTAGGGCCCATGAGTAATTTCTCTCTGGGTGAGAGAATTGTTGGGAATTGATTTTTGGAAGGTGCCAAACTACAACTACAGAGCTATAAGACTTCCTGTTCGACCTGTTGTTGAATCCCTGGAAGGGAAGTGGGGTAGCTAAAGGACTGTTGAGCAGAGAAGGGGCACACTTCCTGGGGTGGGACAAGAATGTGGGGAATGAGGGATTGTAGGCTATTAGTTGAGTTGGCACCTATGACAGAGTCTTTCCTATTGTCTATGAACCATTAGCCTTGTTAGTAATTCATTTACCTGGGTGGAGTTTAGCCCTAGCTCGAGGGTGACCCACTACTGAGAGTGATGAGAAGTGTGGTCTAAGGCTGGGAGGTTTTTGGAAGGTATGCACGCAGTTGGTGACATTCTTACCAAGATAAGTGTCAATTGTGTGATAAATTTATATGCTGCATTATTATTTACGTGTTTATTTTTATGGGTTTATCCTATGCATGATTTATAACTGTGTTTATATTTATGGGTATTGCCTACATATGATACATGTATGCGTTTACTTTTATTTCTTTGATAATCCATGCAATTACATATGTATAGTATGTTTACGTTTTATATATACATTTCCGCAAGATCTCTATGTGTATATATTTTAATTGCATGCAATTCGGAAAACTTTGTGTGGCATATCTCAGTTCGATGTTGGGTATGTTACAGTATGTTCCGCAGAGAGAATGTAAGTGTTCTCTCATGTATCGTGTCCCAACGTGGGTGGTCAGGGACGTTACACTTATTACATTGCTTAGATACTCATTTATACATTTACAAAGAGGCCTAATCATGGGTAAACCCATGGGCCGACATCCCCTAACCAATTACATAAACGCTAGTAAACCCTTTGATGGGTCCAAAATTCTGAAAAACAAGCGAGATCCCACGATCTCATCTATGCCTAGTGCTCCATCATGTCGAAGTCCCAAAAGTGGGGAAACACGACCAATGTTTCCTCAAAACTTGGTCAAGGGACAACAAATGGTCTCTTTCCTGTGAAGTGCATCAACATTCTAATGTGATGTGAATGTTTTCTGTCGAACCTCCCTTCATAGCTGAAATATTTCCTAATTAATCCAAGTGTTTTCCGAAAAGGTTCTTGCAAATATCTGCTCGGAATGCCTGTCTTGACTTTCCCACCTAAACAAACTCACTTGATGAAGTCTTCATAGCACCACGCTTCCAATGGCATGCCTTTAAACCACCTTTCACCACATAGAAGGATATTTTTTGTGATCGACAAAGTTTCCTCAGTTATATGGAAAGTGACACACGAGATCACCACGTGAAATCCGTCAAAACTTAGTGCGAACTGCTCAACTAGTCTCATATTGAATCCTTATATTCCTGCAAAAGGTTATGCACCTGAACTGTTCAAAGGAAACTCTAGCCTCAAGATATTCATTTATCAATGTCAATTTTTGGGGCTTGAACCGAACAGTTCCACCACTTTGCGTTCCCTTCCTCATGTTTTGGGAGGTTTCCATGGTGCAACGCATATTTTTCCTCCACCTGGTAGATTTGGCATGGGCCCAAGGCAACAATCTTGACCAGCCTGGGCTTGCGAGAAGAATTACATACAGTGCATAATATTGACTAGTGAATAGAATGCATGTAGAACATCCAGAATTTATAATAGAGTGGTTGGGAGGTGGAATCGTGTTGGGGAACGCTGAATTCATGGAGACTGGATGTTTCGAAGCTAACTAAATATTTTTTGCAGCATATATGTGTGACGAGTACACTTCGGGACATGTAAAGTACAATTGATAAGGGATGCAGGTCATATATTATATGAGCATCATGATTTATCATTCCTATAGCCTTCATAATGAGTTGATGATGGCCACTGCACTTGCCAAAGTGACTTCTGTTAAACAACATGCATATACCCTCAACACGTAAAACTTCCTTTCTGATAGGACCCGACTCTTTGGGAACAAACTCGTACCATTTACACATATTTTGACTATGATATCCCTTTCTGACTCCAAGGGCCAACCGACCACTTGCTGACTCCGACCCCTTTGTTGTTCAGTACCTGACTTCACATGCTTTGACACACAGACCATAACTCGACTAAGACCGACTCTAACTAAAAAAAGGAAAATGACAGTGCTAAGAAGTTTTACTAGAATAAATTGGGTAGCTTTAGTAAGATTATCCACCACTACTATGATGGAATCATGTTGCTTGGTTTTTTTGGGAAGCTTAGTGATGAAATCCATAGTTACAACTTCCCATTTCCACTCAGGAATGGGAAATGGTTTTAGAAATCTAGCTAGGTTTCTCTGCTCATCATTGAATTTCTGACATTCCAAACACTTGGAAATAAAATCAACCATTTCTTTATTCATACCTAGATAACAATATTGTTTCTTGACAACTGCAATTGTCTTTTGGTACCCTGGGTATCCAACATAAGGCACATTGTGCATTTATTTTAACAATAGACTCTTCAACTCCTAAGAATCTGTCACATAAACTCTGCCCCTATTCATGAGGATTTCTTCCTCTTTTAGCTCAAAATCTTCATTTTTTTGCTACCAAATACCTTGTTGTAACTTTGTATTTATGTTCACATAATTCTAATCTAATTTTGCATCCTCTAAAATTCGGTCTTTCAAATATAATTTGTACATGCTAATATTTGTAGCATACATATCATGCACCCTCCTACTTAGTACATCAACTACCTTGTTCTCTTTACCCTTGATATGCTTAATACCAAAGTCATACTCACTAAGGAATTCTAACCACTTGCTTTGCATGGAATTTAGAGTTGGTCATCCAAACAAATATTTTAGACCATTGTGGCATATCCTCAACTCAAATTTGTTCCCATTAGGTAGTGCCTCGACATCTTCAAGGCATACACTATGGTTTCCAAATCCAAATCATGACTAGCATAGTGCCTTATGTGCTCTTTTAATTTTCTTGATTCATTTCACACCACATGCCCATTCTAACCAAGGAATCCACTGATCCCTTCCTTGCATGCATCAAAGAACACAATGAAGTATTCATTAGGATCAACAATACTCAAAATTGGTGTACTTGTCAACAAACTCTTCAATTGTTGGAAACTCCTTTTACAATAAGAAGTCCACTCAAATCTAACACCTTTCTTTTGCAAGAATGTGATTGGGTGTGCAATCTTTGAGAATTCTTCAATAAACATTTTGTAGTACCCTACAAGTCCCATGAAATATCTCACCTCTGTGAAATTACTTGGTGTTGGCCATCCTTCAATGGAATTTGTCCTCTCTAAGTCCAGTTCTGTCCCTTCCTCTGAAATGGTATGATCCAAGTAATGAATTTTCCTCTGGTAAAATGAACACTTGCTCAACTTTTCATATAGTTGATGTTCCCTCAATACATTTAGTACCATATTCAAGTGTTTCTCATGTTCTTGTTTAGACTTAGAGTAAATAAATATGTTATCCAAAAATACAATGACGAACTTATCTAAGTAATCTCAGAAAATTCCATTCATTAACCATGTGAAGATAGCTAGTGCATTTGACAACCCAAATGGAACCATTGTGAACTCGTAATTTCCATACCTTGTTCTAAAGGATATCTTATTGATGTCTTCCTCTTTAATTATTACCTAATGATAACCTAATATGAGGTCAATCTTAGAGAATATTTTTTCATCTTTCAATTGGTCAAAGAGATCATCTATCATTGGCAAAGGATACTTGTTCTTCAATGTTACCTTATTTTGTTTCTTGAAGTCAATGCAAAGCATCAAGGTACAATCCTTATTTTTCACAAATAACACTGGGGCACCCCAATGTGACACACTTGGGCATATATACCCCTTCCTCAAAATATCTTCAAGTTACGTTTTCAACTCCCTAAACTCTAGTGTACTCATCCTATAAGGATTCTTGGATACTCAAGTTGCTCCAGGCATTAGATTTATAGAGAAATCAATATCTCTTTTGGGTGGAAACCTTAGTATTTCTTTAAATACATCTTCAAACTCCCTTAGAATTGCATAATATTCAATATTTGGCACTTTATCCTTAGGTAACTCCTCCATATGTGCTACAAATACTTGACATCCTTTCCTAAAGTTTTTCTTCAGTTGCAAGGATGAAAATTCTCTAATAGTTACATCCCTTAGAATACCATGTATAGTTTCAAATTTTCCTTCTTCATCCAAGAAAGTAAAAACCTTATTATAATAGTCTAGGATAGCATGATGCATGTCCAACCAATCCATACCAATTAGGAAATCATATGAGCCCAAAGGTATAATATTCAAATATTCTTTTGTGCTCAGTCCATTCATGTCCATTGGACATGCCTTAACCATCTCATTAATTTTCCTTTTTTCTCTTGTAGCTAGATGTACCAACCAAGGTTTCCCAAGATTTCTTTTTGGGAATTGAAATATTTCCACCACATTAGGATCTATATAACTATGAATATCTCCTGAATAAATTAACATAGCAATGGGTTGGTTGTTTATATTACCTTCCACTTCAATCATATGTGACTGAAACTCATCTTTCTTGTCATCCAGAGCTACGTAGATCCTATGTACATTTCTGCCCATGTACTCCATTTTATCGTCTTGTTGTACATTGTGAAAAATCCTCACTTTTTTCTGTACATATGGTCTCCCTCACAACCCCAACAGTTCATTGGTTGTTTCCTTGGTCTTTGCCTCATTTCCTATTTCATTCCAGGCTCCTTGGGAGTTGGTTGTCCCTAAAAATTATTTCTAAATAATGGTTTATTGGTCCCATTCTTCCTCTGCTCCATCTTTCCTTTCTTCATGTCTTCCCAAGTTTTTTGTTAAGCCATTTTCCTCTATGTTGATCATAGAGACACTTAGCTCTCCTTATGGTTTCCTCTAGTGTCTTGGGATCATCATACTATATTTTGTGACAAAAAATGATGGCATCCCACTTGTTTACCTATGAATATTAATTTGGTATTCCTTGATGAAAGAAACATATTTCACCAACTCTAAAAATATGCTCTCATACTCATCTATGGTCATACTTCCAAGATTGAGTTTAAAGAACTCCTTCATTTTCCTATCATAATAACGTTTGTTAAATATTTTTTTTGAAAATACCTCTTGAACCCCCTTCAAGTAACCATTCTCTCATCAATGTGTTGCACTTGCACAAATCTGTCCTACCACATTGATGTTTTTCCCTTGAGATGGTAGATGTAAATTATCCATTTTTATTATGAAGAGTAATTATATAACTGAAATTACTTCCTCATGCCGAGCAGCTAGGTCTCCACATCCTCATCCTTCTTGTGATCACCATCAAAGGTAGGAAGCTTAATATTATTCATTTCCCCTTTTAGATCATCCACCCTAGACCTCCTCTTATGTTTCCTGATAGGAAATGGGCATGATTTATTGGGCACTCTCCTAGATGAATGTCTTGGAGAGTGATGGTGATGTCTGCCAACACTTCTCATTTTTCTTCCTTCATCATGAGACTTGTGTCTCCTTGATTTTATTAACCCAATCTCCTTATCCATATTTTTCTCTATTTTTTCCAAGATATGTAGAAACATGATGTTGAATCCATCTTGTTCATTTGTAGCTTTCATATTCCTATCATTATCATCTTTATAAATTTGGACATACTTCTGCAAAAATTTTATGGTCTTCACCAAATTCATGTTTTCTTCCTTGCCTTCTCCATGTCGATTTGAATATGTATCCTCTTCACCTATATTGTAATACATCCTTATAGACTCATGTTCATGGTTGTAGGTTCTTTATGCATCTTTTGTTCTTATGATCTATGCGTTGATCTTATTCTGATCAATTACTATTAACTCTGCAAAAAGTGCAGGAAAGGAGATTTGTTAGACTAAATAATTTATGAAAACCATAAATACTATGCACATTATGTTCCATAAGTATATCAAAATCCTTTCTTCTGATTCTTGGTGAATTTAACAACCTAATTCAAAATTCTGGGTGAATATTTGGACTCCTCTATCCTGAAATTTTCCTCCTCTTTTCTCTTCTTTTTTTTTTCTTTCAAAGTTCACGTATTCAAAATTCTGGGTGAATATTTGGACTCCTCTGTCCTGAAATTTTCCTCCTCTTTTCTCTCCTTTTTTTTTTCTTTCAAAGTTCACGTGTATACCAATTCTATGTTATACACACATATTCATCACACATGCATTCTCTACACACACAATACTATGCGCACATACAATGCAACAGTATTCAATGTGCACAACTTTTATATCGGGCGCTAATATTTAGCATGCTCAACTTTTGGGTTTTGCACATCATTATCTAGTGCACATAAATTTTGTGTTGCGCACCAATATTCCACACAAATTACAATTGTTTTCTACATCATTCCAACATTCATCATGAACCCTCTCACACCCAATACTCAATGCGCTTCTTAAATTCTACTCCACGTAGCGCCAATATTCTACGCATGCGTAGTGTGCACCAATACTATGCACACACAAATAATTATTCTCCATGTGGTGCTCATATTCAATGCATGTTCACTACACATCACCAATATTCAATGTGCACGCCTTGCACATTGTTATTATGCATGCACCCATCAATTCTACATGGTATTTATATTCATCGTGCACGTATTGCAATCCCATATTACGTGTTCTCCACCAATTATACACCCCACAAATCCAATATTCAGTGCGCACCCTCCATCCACTAATATCTTCTACGCACCATAAGTCATGCATCGCACAGTACCAAAATTTAGTACACACACATTGTGCACCAATAATTAGTGCACATGAGTCCTTTCTTCACTCAATTTATTTTTCCATATTTTTATCTTACAAGCCCTTGACCATCATAAAAATTCCTGCCTTTTCAATTTCATGTTGATCTCTATCCCATACAAGTCCATTGTTGAACCAAAAGCTTTGATACCACTCTGTAACATCCCCAAATCTACTCTGTGCCATGTCACATCACATTTTGACCTATGATACCACTTAGTAATGTACCCATCCTCTTAGTTAAGTCTCTTTATCACCTTGTAAAGTCTCCACTACCAAAAACTTGCTGAATAAGGTTCTGATATCAATTATGTCTTATGTGGAAGCAACTCATTCAAACCCACAGTGCACACAACCGATCTTGTGATATGCGTAGCTATAGTTTTCTAGTGCATGCATATCGGTCTCGTTCCATGTGCGATAACCATGTCTTAGTAATTCTTTGCACATAACCATCATTATGTCAGTTGTGTTAACTATCCCTCATCACACAAAACATTTCTAGCTTCACGCTAGAACTCATACAATTACTTTTGAATTCACTTAACAAATAGTGACTATAAAAGCGAAAAGAACTCATAATACAACTACGCATGCAACCATTCTTGTGTCGAGTGCAGAGTCTATCCCATTGATGTGCACAGATTGATTTCCTTATGTGTGTAATGAATTTGAGCCTCACCTAAAAATCCCATGTTTGTTTCCAAGGAATTAATCAACAGGAAATACTTCATAGTTTCCATGCTCTACATATGCAAAAACTATGTGAAACTAACAATACATGCACAACCCAGCATAATTATGTACTAGTTCCATAAACAAAAATAACATGTTAAACAATATATAACCACACATAAACTATCATGGCTCATGAACTACATATACAAAAAACATGTAGTTATACAACATATATATTCCATGCACAAATATACATACAATTGTAACACATAATATATATATATATATATATATATATATATATATATATATATATATATAGATATAGATATATATCATGTATATGCACATTAATTGGAGAATAATACACATAAGAAGACACTTATCTTTTGTTTTAATCCACCAACTAAGTGTGGAACTCAAAACTTCCCCCCAAACCTTGTGCACATACTCTGGTGCATGCAAAGTTATGAAACTAGATTGCAATCCTACCTTGGTGCGCATGTAAAAGCTAAACCCAAAACTTGTGTGCCAATAACTCACCATCCTATATGTACATTTACATTTGCATTACAATTGGGGTTCGAACTAGGGGTATTACATAAATAATAGCTTGACCAACTGGCTTCAGATGTTGGACATTCCATAGAGCCTTAGCCTCTATTTCACATTCACTCTCTACAATAAACCACCCTAAAGATGAGGCTATAAATAAACTAGGACATGTGTTTATGTGGACTCTAAAACACATCCACTAGTTAGCTAACAATCTCTCATAGTTTTCTCAACCAGAAAACAAATCCTATTTTTCCAATCCTCTTTCTCCCTTAGCCTACACAACCCAAAGAAATGAACCCCTTTGTCTACAATGCAGTCCCTTAGGATATTCCATTTATTTCGAGGGATCTAGTGCTACTGATCAAGAAATGTCAATGCTAGAAACTCCAAGGATTATCATATGTGTATATTTCTTTTAGAACTTCCATCATTCTCATGCACATAGGCATCAATTTCTTGTTTGATGTTACCTACAACAAACTAGCAATGGCTCTCTCCTATGACAATTCATTTCCCATACCAAACATGAAAAAGAGAAAGAAATAATGAATGAGGAATGAATGGAGAATGAGTGAGTAACCCCCCAACAACCAAAAACATGGTTTATATAATTACATGCAATAATGCACCATGTGGCTTCCACAAGAAACTCAGATAACCACTTTTCCCAACTAATTTTAAGATGGGTGAATAAAACATAATAATTTGATTAGCCCCTTTAGCCTCCTCTCTTGTGGAATCATAGCTCCCCATAACTCCATCTTTATTCATTTTGTAGCCAACGATGCATTTGTATTATTAATATTCAAAGTATTACATTTTCAAGATCTCCGACCTTTCAACTTTATAGGAACTACGTTCTTTCATCAAATAAAAAAAATACATTATTAATCCAAGGACTCAAAAATAGGATATTACATTCTCCCCGCCCCACCCCCCCCTTAATTTTGGCACTATCCTTAGTGCATATCACCATGTAGACGTACATATATACATATTTTTTTATCAAAAATTCAAAAAATAATTGGGAGTATGCCTCTTGCATTGTATCTTCCAACTCCCATGTCACTTCTTCAGGACTGTAGTATGTTCATTGGACCTTTACCTTCCCTATGGATTTTTTCTGGAGCACCATGACCTTTCTATCTAGTATATGCATTGGTTGTACCTAGAAGTCTCCTTATGGCTCCACCTAAATCAAATCCCAATCAATGACATGGTTAGGATCATGCACATACTTTTTCAGCAAATATACATGAAATACATTATGCACATTCATAAAAGTAGACAATGCAAGCATGCATGCAACTAATCCTATTATGTCCAATAGTTCAAATGGACCACAAAATATAGCTACTAGATTGCTATAGCTGACCAATTTCAATGATCTCTTATTGGGATTCACTTTCAAAAATACATGATCTCCAACTTTAGAATCTCTAGTTGTCCCACTCTTGTCTACATAACTCTTCTACCTATCTTGGGTTGCTTTCAATTTTTTCTTAATTTTAACCATGTTCTCTTCCATCTCCTTGAGAAATTATATTCCAAGTACTACATTGTCTATTGGGTTGTCCCAACTCATTGGAATATTTCATTTTCTACCATAGAGAGATTCAAATTGGCTCATTTTTAATGAAGCTTGATACCCATTGTTGTAGGAAAAATCAACCAAATGAAAATAATCTTCCTACTTAGATGGCGTATCCATCACATGAATTATTAACATGTCTTCAATAACTTGGTTGACTCTCTCTATCTTCCCATATAACTATGGATGGTATGTTTTAATAAAATTTAGGTTCGTACCAAATCCACTAAACAATCCTCTCCAAAAGTTTGAAGTAAACTTTGAGTCTATATCTGAAATAATTGCCTTAGGTATTCCATGCAACCTAGTAATTTCCTTCATGTAAATTTCTGCAATATTAGTTGCCTTATGTGTAATCTAATTGACTGGAATAAAATGAGTATACTTTGTTAATTTATCCACCACTACCATTATTGAATCATGTTTCCCTATTTTCCTACGCAATTTAGTGATAAAATCAATGGTTACCACTTCATATTTTCACTCCGGGACTGGAAATGTATGTAGCAAACATATCGAGTGTCTATTCTTAGCCTTCACTTTTTGACATTCCATGCACCTATAAATGTAATCAATAGTACCTTTCTTCATTCGTGGCCAAAAGTTTTGGATTCTTATTCCTACAATTGTTTCTTGGTAACCAAGATGCCTAGCATATGGAACATTATTAATTAATTTTAACACCAACTTCCTTAGTTCTCCAAAATTAGGAACATAAATTCTATTTTTATGCATAAGTACTCCATCTTATCTCATCTTATACTCTTTAAATTTCTATTGTACCCCTTATTGTTGTAACATTTCTTTTACTTGTAGGTATTTCTGGTCTGCAAGAACAACATCTAAAATTCTACTCTTTAAATATGACTGATACATACTAATGGTTGTAGCATGCATGATATGTACCCTTTTGTTGAGTGTATCAACAACTTTGTTTTATTTTCCTTTTATATTATTGATGTCAAAGTCATACTCACTTAAAAACTATAGACATATTGTTTTGATGGCATTTAAAGTTGATTGTTCTAACATATATTTCAAACCATTGTGTTTTGTCCTTAATTTAAATTTCATCCCCAGTAAGTAATGCTTGAAAATCTTCAATGCATAAACTATGGAAGCAAGTTCCAAATTATGTGTGTCATAATTCCTATCATTATATTTAACCTTTATGGACTCATAACTAATGACATGTCCATTCTGAGTGAGGAATCCACCAAGTCCTTATTTACATGTATTTGTACATACCACAAAAATTTCATTTGGATCAACAATCTTCAAAATAGGTGCACTAGTAAGTAACTCTTTCAATAAATAAAAACCTTCTTCACACCACGTTTTCTATTCAAACTCAGTTATCTTCTCTTGTAAATAATTTATAGGGTGAACTATCTTAGAGAATCCTACTATAAATCTCTTGTAGTATCCAACTAATCCCATAAAATATCTAACTTCTGAAACATTCCTTAGTGTTTGTGGTATTCTAATGGATTCAATATTCTCTAGATATACCACTATACCTTCTTCTAAAAATATGTTCCCCAAATAATGGATATGCTCTTGGAAAAAAGAGCACTTTCTTATCTTGGTATACAGTTGATGTTCCCCTAACACTTGCAACACCATTCTCAATTTTTGTTCATGTTCTTCCTCTGAATTGGAATAAATATGTCATCCAAGAAAACAATGAAAAATGTATCCTAGTTTTTGAATATGCCATTCATTAAGCACATAAATATAGTTCGTGCATTGTTCAATCCAAATGGCACCACTAAAAATTCATAATTCCCATTCTCAGTTCTAAAATATTTCTTACTAATGTCTTCTTCCTTGATCCTCACCTGATGATATATTGATCTCATGTCTATATTTGAAAATATATTTTCTCCTCTTTTAGTTGATCAAAGAGGCCATAAATTCTGGGTAGAGGGTATTTGTTCTTAACAATGGCTTTATTCAGTTGTCTAAAGTCAATACATAGCCTCAATGTTCCATCCTTCTTTTTCACAAAAACTATTGGTGCTACCCAAGGTGAAACACTTGGGTGTATGTACCCTTTCTTCAACAATTCTTTTAGTTGCATTTGTAATTATTTTAATTTTGGTTTGATCATTCTATAAGGAGTCTTTGATATTGTGGCAACTCAGGGTACTAAATCTATAGAGAAATATACATCCCTCTTTTGTGGAAATCTTGGTATCTCTTTGGATACATCCTCAAAATTTTGAAATACTAAAATATATTCAAGACTTATATCTTTGTATTGTATGGATCCTCCACATGAGATGCATACAATTTTCATCCTTTCCTGAAACACATCTTCATCTATAAGGTTGAAATATCCCTTATAGAAATGGGTCTTGGAATTCCGAGATAACATGATGCTTGTCCAACCAGTCCATTCTAATTATGATATAATAATATCCTAAAGGCATGATATTCATATCAACATTTTTATTCACTCCATTTATATCTATTAGATAACCTATGACAACCTCATTTATCCTTCTTTTGGTTCCACTAACTAGCAGAACCAACCATGATTTTTCAAGTTTATTTTTTTTCAATTGAAATATTCCCACTACTTTAGGATAAATGTAATTATGGCTTGCTCCTAAATCAGTTAAAATATCAATTGACTAATTTATAATCTTACCTTCCACCTCTATCATATGGGAATTATGCTTTACTTGTCGATATTCTAGGGATGCATATATCCTTGGAATATTTGTTCCCATATCTTCCACCATAGTAGCCTCTTGAACGTTCTGCAATTTCCTCATTTTTTCTTCTCGGTGAGGGAAATATTTGTACATGTGATGTTCTTTTCATCCCTAAAAATTGATTGGTAGATTCCCCTTTTTCCCAAGGAGTCTTCCATATTGGATTCATTCTTAGCAGGATGATTTTATTGATATGTATTAGGACTATTTATATTGAAATGAGGTTTGAATCCCTTCCTTATATGATTTGATTTCTTCTTCTTCTTATTCAATATTTATGAAAATTTATCTGCCTTTTCCTTGCTCATATAGGTACTTGCCTTTTCTAATGGTCTCTATCAAAGTTTCAGGTTCATCAAATTAAAATTGTTCTTTGTAAAAAAATGATATTCTACTTAGAAACCTTTGTATTTTAATCTTATCATATTTTATAAAACCCCACATACCTCAGCAACTCTAAGAACTTATTTTCATATTATTTCATGGTAATACTCCCCAACTTGAGTTCAAATAACTCTTGCATATTCTTGTCATAATAGTTCTCTAAAGCATAATGTTGCTCGACGTATTTCTTGAATTTCTTCCAAGAAATCTTTTTCTCATCAATGTTCTTGACTTTTTTCAAATAATCCCACCACATAGAATATTTCCCATGAAAATGGTATATGGGAATCTTTCCTTCTAGGTTAGATGAATAGCTATGAAACTAAAAATATTTTATGTTTCTAAGTAACCAAGTTTCAACATCATCTCCCCTTTTTTTTTCACCATCAAAGGATGGTGGATTAAGATTCCTAATCTCTCCTTGCAATATTTCCAACTCATATATTATTCTTTGATGCTTGATAGGTGGATTATGGGCTACTCCTTAACCATTTACATGCATAAAACTTTCTAGATGAATGGCTAGGTGAGTAGTGATGTCTTTGATATCTATTAACACTTATTGAGTGCATGGATCCTCTATAGTTATATTTCCTTGCATGCACTCTACCTTATTTCTCATGTATTGAGCCTGATACATTATTCATTTGTATTTCATATAGTTTAGACTTTGAAACAAGTGACTATTTATTTGATTTTTCTCCTCTTGTGTTCTTATGATTCTTCCATTATTATATCTATAACTCTACACTTCCACTCTAAAAATCCTCATAGTATCTACCAATTATGTTGGCTCCACCCTGCTCCTATGTCCATTAGATTATGTATCCTCATTACCAAAACTAATATTTAGGCCTTTGGATTCTCTGTCATGACTGTAGGCTCTTTGTGAATCCCCCATGTTTCTAATTTTCAAAAGTCATTAATTTGTAATTATAGAGAATTGGTGCAAAATTGAGCAATGATACTCACTGGAATTTTTTTATCTCTCCTCACTATAGACACACCTTGATATTTTCATCTCAGTCTGTGTTATTGTGCTCCCATTATGGCTAAAATATGATTTTCTCTGCAAAATTAGTTTTTTTTTAAACATAGGATAACTTTGCCTATGTGGAAATATGTTAACATGGCTAATGATGTGTCACCTCAAGTCCACGTGACACACTAACGGAATTCCATGCCACCTCTATATCCACCTTGGCCTTGCCTCATCATCCCCCATCATCCTTCTCTCTCTCTCTTCCTTATCCCTTACTTTCTTCTTCTTCTTTTGTATATTATAGGCCCCACCTGTACCAACTTCCACCACCTATACCAGCTACCATATGGAAACCATCCATTGGATGTGGTGATGGGAGAGTCCCATCCCACACCTTTACCTCTAGAATGAAACCTATTCAATCTTTAAATTGAATTATGAATATTTGGGAATGATCAATGACTAAGGTTAATCTCGAGACTTTAATGAGAAGGGAGGTTATCAACACCAAAGGTACTAATACCACCATACCACCCACTACATACATGTTAGCTTCCCATTGAACTTGATTCATTTGGGAACATTCCAAAACTTCCTACCAAAAGGCTCAATACCACTTCATTGACGGGAAAATTTGGCATGCCGTCAACTCGAAGAATAGGTCCACTGTGGGGTTGTTTAACTAACTCAATTCGTTTAGTGTAACCTATTCTGAGGGTTTAATGGATCCGTTAGCCAACTAATGTCCTAAAAATAATAAAAGAAATGAAACTAACCTAAAATATATGATTCTAACAAATGATATATTACTGACTAATGTTTATTAAAAATAAATGTGAATATAAACAATCTATATACAAGTTACAAGGTTTGCATGACATCTTGCGAAAATTATTGTTTGATAAAGTTTCTGAATCAAATATGAACAACACTTTTTTTTTTTTTAAATATATTAAACAATTAAATATTAAATGAATACGATTGAAACAGTGGCACAAAAACAATCAAAGCTAATTAATGTAATCATTGTTTCATTCATAAACAAATCTAAATAAAATAAAAGAATGCATCTACTAAGCTCTAATGGATAAGTCAACTGAGTTTATCTTCCTGTTTTGTATGAGCTCATGCCTGTACTATTGTTAAGGGAAACCTATAATAGAACAATACTAGCACTTCCATAATACATTCAAAAAAGTATTTGATATTGGAGTAAATTAATAACAACAAAAAGACATCTAATTAAAAATCTTGTGATCTTAGGATGATCAATATTTAAGAATGAAAGAAAACTCAGATCTTAATATTGATATTATCCAACATTTAACATTAAGAATAAATTAAAAAAAAAATCAAATGATAGATCAATCACACATAAAAAATGGAATAAGAAATTATGGACAACATATAACATTTAACAGTATGAAAACACCATATGATGACAAGATAAAGCTAAAATCAACCATAGTAACATTCTCATAATACAACATTAATGAAAGAACGAAATGGAATAAGCATCACATGGGTCTAAAGCCAAAGATGAATTGTTTTCCCATATTCTTTCTCAAAATCACATGCCTATACTATAGTCCTGGAAGAATTTTTGGGATAATAGACTCTTAAAGATACAAAAACAAATTAATACATAAATGATAGCAATTAACCATGTATTAATAAGAAAGACTAAAGATAATTTATATCAATGCATAATAAATTATTTAAAGAACATGAAGATATTATAATGAAAATAAAACCATTTTACTCAGAGGACAAAAGCCATTAAGCAACCTGGAATTCCATATTCTTCTTTGAAAATACTCATCCATTCTCCCAAAGATTCCAACTATCCTTTACTCCATTTGAAAAGAAAAAAAGTTTACAAAATAAATAATATACAAAAGAGAAAGGATTAAAATCCTCCTCTCAATTTCTTGTATCCCGGCTCTGAACTTTCTCATATATTTATACAATGAATGAATAGTTTGGACGTCACTAATAATTTCCGCCACCTGAAATTTGCCTCATAAAGAGACACAAATATCTCTCAAATCGTGCATATTTTGGGGGAAATTTCTAAGAGGAAGCTAAATGTGTCCATTTGGGAGATGGGTTTTCAACTGTTTCTTCAAATTCCTCACGGTTTTGTTGCAATCAGTCCTGCAGAATCATCTGTCTAATCTTGATGCCTTTCCAAATTTTATCTGTTGTTGCTCATAAAATTATTTGCAACAATCCAGAATTATTTTTGGATCAATCATTTTAAACGTATTTAGATAAAGAAAAATCAAGCCATGATCAGATCCGTACCAAATAACTGATAATAGAAACCTATGAAACAAAAAGAAACCTAAATTAATAACCTAAAAATTGTGAATAAACAAAATCTAGAACAATAAAATCAAAATTGAATTTAAACTAACAATAAGTTCTAAACAAACATTCTTTATAATTCCCTTTCAAATATGATCTTAAAAATCTAGAAGCTTCAAGTTAATGGAGAAGAGAAAAATATTAATTTTGGTTTTTTACAAAATCAAACAAATGATAGATAATTCTTTTTTTTTATTATTATTTTTATTTTGAAATGAGA
>JZKD02S1672679.1:998244-1025020 GCA_000966675.3 Picea glauca | reverse complement strand
GCTTCAAGTTAATGGAGAAGAGAAAAATATTAATTTTGGTTTTTTACAAAATCAAACAAATGATAGATAATTCTTTTTTTTTATTATTATTTTTATTTTGAAATGAGATGCAAAATGAAAAAATAATTTAATTAATTAATATCACCAAATGATTTTATGAAAATGAGAAACCAACCAAGATATTATTTGATGAAGTATTGAACACATTATTCAAAATAGTCAAACTTGCTAATAAGCAAAAGAAAGAACACAATCATAATTTAAACGAAAGTAAATAGTTGATAAAATTTAATGACATATACTATTGTAATGAATGTCTCATACTATAGTGAATGTCTTAAGTTTGTCTCAAAGCAAGACAAGGTATGGAACTATTTGAAAAGGTTGATTTTGTAGCTCATTATAATTATCAAGATTCTCATGGGGGCCCTTTAAATTTTGTAAAACTTTAGGGAGAGTTGTTGGGGCCCAAGAAATGGAGACTTATTGGGTGAAGCAATTATCTCTAATTTGTTAAGATATCATCTCAGAAGGAAAAGAATAAGACTTGAAAAATGATTTAAGCTCCCTAAAATAAATTCATTCTGAGACCATATAGTATTAAGATAAGATCAATGTTATAACCAGACAATAGAATTTTCAAAACTAGAAGTTTTATCGTGGTTTAGATATTTTAGAATTCTTTTAAGAAAACATCTAGAGAATGGGGAAGCACTTAAAAGTGATTCCTTAAGAATATGGACGGTGTAAAAAGTTTAAAGATCATCGTAATTCTCAAAGATTTAAACCATATCTCTGGTGTAATACTCCAGAAAAGACAATTTAAGGACAACATGAAAGTGACAATTGACTTAAAAATCAATTGTCTGAGCTATATCTTAATATCAGGACCTCTTTGAAATATTTCAATTTGCTTGAAAAACACAAGTATTAAAGTAAATGCGTCCTTCGAAAATATCTCTTTGATCATAAATATATTGATTCAAAAAGACAGATAAGAAGAAAATTCATTCAAAGCAATCAAAGAAAACTAAAAACACACAACAAACCAAATCAAATTTTATTAATGGGATTCAAAATTAGAAGCACACAAAATCAAAACAACAAAAGAAAACTTTTCAGGAAATGATTTTGGCCAAAGATAAACTTGATCTTTTGGATCCACTAACATCTCACTGTAAAATAAAGGAAGAACTAAATCATATAAAATATCATGTGTGAGCAAGTTCTTTTCTTAAAATAGTGATGCATGAGATGCTACTTTGACCAAGCATTATTATTAAAAATAAAAGAGACTAAAATAAAATAGAAAAATCATTATTAAGATGAGTGCAGTCCTACTCATGGCACCTTGGGTCAGGGTTGAATTGATAGTTCAAATTTACTTATCTCTTTACTTTCCATTTAAAATTTTCATGATGATACTGTGTTTTTGAAAAGAAATATTCAACGAAGAGCGGAGAGAAAAAAATTTAAAGTGGAATTTCCTAACAACATTCATATTATGGTTCTCCCGCGGATGGGGTGCCACGTTGAATAGGTAGGACAAGTGGTAACGAGTCAGGCAGGGCCATAAATAATGGCCACCGCCTCCCATCTCCTCACCATTAAATATGGGAGGGCTCCCGCACAAACATAACCAACTGACAAGTCCTCTCAAGTGCGTGAAGAGAATGGCACACCATAGCATTAAGAACTTATCCTTAATGGTCGGAATTGTCACAATCGCCCTCACCCTTATCAGCTCCCTGGATGGTTATGCAATGCATTTGCAAATTCGACTTGTGGAGTGCTGGAGCAGGAACAACCTTCCCATCAATATATCCGCCATAGCTTAGCTCCTCCACATGCCAAGAGCAAGAGGATGGCCTCGCATAGGCGTGGCGTGGTATGCCTATGACTCTCGCAGGAGAAATTTGAACAAGCGTTGGCTCTAGCATCTGCTCAGGCAACCAGGAAACATGGGAAATATAGAACCCCACCCATGGCATACGTGGAGGACACTGATCCATATGAACCCATCCAGGATTTTCCAGAACACCTCCTTTTCACCGTCCCAGAAAATTGGAATCCCCCCACAGTTTTTGGGAACGAGACCAAGCTTCCAACTCCCAGAACCTCTCACAGACGTAGGGAAGATGAACATGCAGAGGACTTCACAATTTTCTACATCAAGGAATAATTGTTGGGTAGCGCTGACGAAAATGCTAACCCAACAAGCGAAGCACCTCCAGGGGCAGCAACTCAGCAGAATAGCCAGCCAACTGGCCAACTTAGCAGAGAAAATGTAGAAACAGAGGGGACTCATGCTTAAGGGCCAACTCTCCTCTCCATTGTTCAGAAGGAATGGGAGGACCAACCTCCACACATCAATCTGGGTTATCCTGACCTACTCTTCGAAACGCGCAGCATGGTGGATGACCAAATATTCAAAGCCATTCAAATCAACCATCACCTCGACATGATGTACGCAACACATTCTAGAGCATCCCCACGCTGAAAGTGCCCTACGTGTGCACAAGCCTATGCGATTCCAATAGGATGGCGCAAGAAGGGTGACAATGACGAGACGATTGGTTAAAAGGTCATGTGAATGTTTATAATTTGCAATTTTCTCTTGTTTCGAACCAGAACTGTAGATCATAGCAATGCTATCTATAGGATGTTAGAGACTGGACTGAATCCATTGTGGCTGAGCATCCTGGTTTCCTCCAGGAAGGATGATAGCCTGGTAAACTTTTGTTTGTTTGAAAACAGGTGGCATCGTAAGGCCAACTATCTCGGTTTCCTTTTTGTAGGTGGGATAGTTGGCATCACAACAAGACTCTGTAAAAATGCAATCGTAATATAAACAGGATCCTCCCTCTTTTACTTAAAAAAAAAAAACACATTCATATTATGGTTCTCTTGGTGTACCCACTTGTGTTCATAACTGCATTATTACACACAGAAATATTGAGAAAGAAAACTAAAGGAAACTTACTCCTAAACCTACTCTAAACTACTAAATAGATCAAAATCCTAAGTAAAATCGTATTTCCAGTGCAACCACAAGAGCATCTTCAATCCCTCAAGGCATAAAAAGTCAAAAATCAAAATAAAGGAATGTATTATTTGCAGATACAAAAGAAATATGTCATGCTTACCTCCTATATATTCTTTTAAAAACAAAACAAGCATGGACTTACCATTCTTTTTAAACTTATTGATGTATGAATCCTCCAACCATTCTGCAATTTGATCGTTATATGGGTCATAATGGCATGGAAGAGTGTAATTAAGTTTGGAAAACTTGTCAATATTATGGAGACCTGACATAACCATCAGTCAAGGCTGAAGTGCCACATCCTCCTAACAATTCTCCAAGTGTTCATCAATTTCTTCATATGGAGGATCTAAAAAAATCATGTCATGCTTACTTCCTAGATATTTAGGTAGAAACAAAGAAAGCACAACTTTATATTTATTATGAAGATTTTTTAGATATGAATCTTCAAGCCATTCTAAGATCCTGTCATAAAAATTAGGATGCAAACTATGACTTTGATGAAATGGATATATCAATGGGGAACACATCATAAGAGGATTCATGACATCAATTATATTAATGGTTTGAATGCTTCCTTTGATGAGATTGATCATTTCAAAATGTGAAGCATAAACATTAGAATTCAAACTAATCAAAGAATGAATATGCAATGTAGAATATTTGATCTCCATAAGAATAAGTGCATTGTATTTTTCAATAATAAATCATGTAAATTCATCTTGCAACATGTCATTTTTCCATGTGAGTGATGAAAGTGAAAGAGAATCAAATCTGACTTCATAAATGTTATGTTTGGAATTAATTTCACCAAATTTTGGCATATCAAGAAGATTTGATTGTGATGGAAAAGAGTAAGATACCGTGGATAAAGTATCAAGTCCACCAGAGTCTAAGAAGCTATCGAGATATAAAGAGTAAAAGGAATTGTAAATAAGAACATGAAAATAATCTCTTGAGCTATGATATTTAGCAATGGTATTCTCAAGACATTCTTCTTCACTTTCCTTAAAACTTTCACTCTGTTTTGGTGATAAATTCTTCAACATAATATGATCATCTAAATTTGTCTCCTGTATGATAGATAATTCAAAACTTTCATGACAAACATCTAATCTTTCATGTGGATAAGGTATGATTTGTAGATGAGGTTTTAAGGTTTCTTCTTCCAATTGTAGACCTACATCTCTAACCAGTTTCATTGGAATGTTAGAATGCTTAAGATCGTTTTCGTCACCTAAGTGTTTTTTAATAAGTGAATTTAAGTACTGATTAGAGAAATAGTTAAAAGAATATGGACATTCATCTTGACCCAACATCAAATCTTATTCCACGATGGTCGAGGACTGAATATACAATGCTTCAGAGGAAAAACTACTTTGATTGTCAGTAAGAACCTTTTCAATAGATTCTACCTCCCTTGCTTGTTGAAAATTTTCAGATGGATTCCTCTCATCCTGTAAACAAAATTCTTCTTGCAATTGAGTGATAGGATTTGTAACCGATTCACCATTTGTGATTGAATATGACTGGATGAAAGGAATGCAAGCATCATAGAGGAGATTTAGTACAAATGACATGTCATCAAGATTAAATTTACAGAGAACATGATGGATTCTTGTTGAAAAGCCTTCTAGAGATGAATTTTCATTGATTAGTAAAGTCTGAAATTCTTCACATAATTGATTGTAATCATAGTTTTCAAAAGCATATAAAACTTCATCTACAAATTGAAACCAATCAATAATGTGATATGCGGGAAAAGACTCAAACCAATGTTTAATCCAACCCCTAAAAGTAAAAGAAAACAATCTGCATAAAACCTTTAAATCAGAAATATCATGCTTGATGCATTTACACCAAAACTTGTTAATATGGTCTTTAGCAGATACATTCCCCCCATCATCAAAGGTGAATTTGGAAAAGCGAGAGACTGTCTCGTTGGGAATATCAGGTAATGAGAAGTGGAAAGCATGTTCCAACACAGTGATTTGGGGAGCCATGGGGAATTAAATACATTTAAAACAAAGACTCATGCAAGGCCAGCGTGTCAGTCTGGCCTGCCTTCTAGTGCATTTCAGAATGACACAAAATAAGAAAAGTTTATAAATCTGGAATTATGGTAGGCTGAGGGGTAAAACATTTAATCATTGAATTTACCTCTGCCCTCCATCTAGCACCATTTGTTGACGATAAAATTTGACATGCCGTCAACTAGAAGAATAGATCTGGTCCAGGGTTGTCTAAATAACTCAAGATGTTTGGTGTAGCCTATTCTGATGGGTTTAATGGCTCTGTTAGCCAAATAAAGTCCTAAAAATAATAAAATAAATGAAACTAACCTAAAATCTATGATTCTAACAAATGATATATTACTAACTAATGTTTATTAAAAATAAATGTGAATATAAACAATCTATATACAGGTTACAAGGTTTGCATGAAATCTTGCGAAAATGATTGTTTGATAAAGTTTCTGAATCAAATATGAACAACACTTTTTCTTTTTTTTTAAGATATTAAACAAATCAATACTAAATGAATACGATTGAAACAGTGACACAAAAACAGTCAAAGTTAATTAATGTAATCATTGTTTCATTCATAAACAACTCTAAATAAAAGAAAAGAATGAATATACTAACCCTTAACTGCTCACTCAACTGAGTTTATCTTCCTATGTTGTATGAGCTCATGCATGTACTGTTGTTAAGGGAAACCTATAATAGAACAATACTAGCACTTCGAAAATACATTCAAAGAAGTATTTGATATTGGAGTAAATTAATAACAACAGAAAGACATCTAATTAAAAATCCTATGATCTTAGGATGATCAATATTTAAGAATGAGAGAAAAATCAGATCTGAATATTGATATTATCCAACATTTAACATTAAGAATAAATTAAAAAATAATCAAATGATAGATCAATCACACATAAAAAATGGAATAAGAAATTATGGACAACATATAACATTTAACAGTATGAAAACACCATATGATGACAAGATAAAGCTAAAATCAACCATAATAACATTCTCATAATACAAAAATAATGAAAGAACGAAATGGAATAAGCATCACACAGGTCTAAAGCCAAAGATGAATTACTTTCTCATATTCTTTCTCAAAATCACATGCCTATACTATAGTCATGGAAGAATTTTTGGGATAATAGACTCTTAAAGATATAAAAACAAATTAATACATAAATGATAGCAATTAACCATGTATTGATAAAAAAGGCTAAAGCTAATTTAAATCAATGCATATCAAATTATTCAAAGAACATGAAGATATTATAATAAAGATAAAACCATTTTTTTTTTTTTACAGAAACGAATATGTTTTGATATTAAAATTCTCAGCATAAGTGCCCATTTACATGTTTCCAAGATTGTCGTGACATCTCCCAATAATCCCCCATACCCATAATCTTCCCATCTCTAATTCTGACATAATGAAGCTTTTGAGATTCTGGAATCCCCAATAGTAATGAGATTTCCCCTAACTTAAAGACACAAACAAACTGTTGAAGCAAAAAACAATAAAACATAAATACACTACTAAGGAATTGGATCCCAATTTTCTTTATCATCCCATAATAGAGTGCCCACTGGGAGAAGAGAAGCTCTATTTGCTTCCGCATCCACCTCTTTGTTGTTGTTCTGCAAAACATGGAAATAGCTTAACTTTTGGAAGGAGTTAGCAAGCTTTTCAATTCTCATAAACAATCTAGTTAGTCGAAGATCCTTCGGACTTGAATTTTCCACTAACATTTTTATGAGAGTCTGAGAATCGCCCAAGATCTTTGCTTCCTTGATGCCCACCTTTTGTAAAATCGTGAGGCCTTTCAGTAGTGCCATCGCTTCTGCTTGGGTATTGGTGTCTTGGCCTAGTCCCCAAGCATACATGTGCTCAATTTGGACCTCCATGTTCTTGATAACTCCACCTGTGCCTGCATTCCCCAGATTTCCTTTTTCCACCCCATCGAATAACAAAGAGTAGAAATCCATTTCCTTATTCCAATTGTTGAAGCTCTCTTCTGACATTCTAATATGTCGGTCTTTTTTCTTTTCCTCTTGAAAATCTGCATTGGTGAGTTGTAAACCCAACAATCTACCCCACTCCACCTCAATATTGGAGAGGTTTTTATCAGTGAGATTCCACACATGCTCACTTAGAATCTCTTTGGAAGTGGTTTTAATCTTAGTCAAGATCACTTTAGGAGTAGGCGTTTTCCCCTGGAAAATCCTGTTGTTCCGTTCCAACTAAATTTGCCAGCAGGTCAGCTTTGGTAATACTAGCCAATCGGCCTTAAACCAATTGTTATTTGGGAGTTTTCTAGGGTACTGATGTAGCCAATTAGCATGTAGATCGAAAATGTAGGATGGAATCTTTAAGTCTGCAGACCAAAGGCTCAACACTTCGCTCCAAATTTCTAAAATGAAGGTGAAATCTAGCATTAAATGATGGGCGTTTTCTTCATTTACCAAACACAGTGGGCATCTGAATGGGCCATGGAATCCTTTCCTCATGATATTATCTATTGTAAGAACCCGATTGTGGCATAGCAGCCAATTGAAAAAGTCTATTTTGGGAATGCATTTTTGTTTCCAAAGGCTTTTCTAGAGGGCTGGGCATGGAGGAGCATAAGGAATTGCACGAAATAATTTATAACCTTGTGCCACAGAGTAAGAGTCAGAATGTGACCCCCAGCCTCTCTGGTAATGCTTCTCTTCATGTGTAAGAGCCTTACCATTAAGCCTATATCAAATCTCCAACCAAGCATCTTCGAGATCGCTCGACAATTCTAACTTCATCCATTCCAACTAGGCTTTGTCTTTCCAATTGGAAATGTCCCACAGAGAGACAAAACCTGCATTCTTCATCTAGCAACGCAAATCCTAAAGCTTGTGAGAATCCGCTAGTGGAACATTGTTCATTATTCGATCCTCCCAAAGGTCTATAGATTTACCATTCCCCGAGACCCAATACAAATTTTCATGAATGAGCGCATGGGCCTACACGCACAATTTGTGGATTTGCGATCCATTAGTTGATTGAATAGGTCTGTCAAGGCATCGTTTTCTTGGTCCAACAAATTACTTCTTCCAGAGAATATGCTGAGCCCAACCAGCCTTAGGGGTGACCTACCTCCAAATAATTTTGGCTCCCAGCACTAAATTTTGAAATCTCAGGTCTTTGAAGTTCAGACCTCCCTCTAAAATTGCCTTGGTGACTTTGTCCCAATTGACAAGTGACAGTCTATTTATATTTTGTTTTCCACCTTTCCAAAAGAAGTTTCTTATTATGCCTTCCATTTTTCTGAGAATTCCAAGAGGAGCTAGCATAAGAGAATTTTGTTAAGTTGGGAGACTATTCAATACTAACTTAATGAGCACATTCTTCCCTGCAAGATTCAACCAAGAAAAACCCCAAGCCCACAGTTTACATTTAAACTTGTCAAGGAGGGGAATCCAATCCTTACCTGAAGGCTTTTCCTGTGAGATATGCAAACCAAGATAATTGAAGGACGTCCATTGAATGGAACTGACAAAGCCCCAACATCTGGAAATAAGATTCAGTTCAGTTTGAGGCACATTCTAGCCATAAATGTGACACTTCCCATCATTCAAACTACTGCCCGAGGCAACGCAGAACTCATCCACCACCAGCTTGAACTTAAAGGCAGTGTGAACATAAGCTTCCCCAAGGAGAAGGGAATCATCTGCAAATAAGGCATGATTCATTTCTTTTACTCCTGTAATTATTTGAAGACCCAAGATATCCTGATCTGATCTTCTTTTTTCCAGAATGTAGCTTAAGGCAAAGGCTTGGAGGAAAAAGAGAAAGGGCGAGAGTGGGCATCCTTGCCTTCGCCCTCTTGAGGCTTTAAAAAAATTTGTTGCTCTCCCATTCACCAAAGGAGAAATCCATGGCTCGGAAATGTAGGCATTGATCCAACTAATGAGGCCAGACCCAAACCCAAATTTATGCATGACTTTGAACAGAAATGAGTTCCTAACCCTATCGAACGCATTTGTAAAATAAATCTTAACTATCATACCTTTTTCTTTTCTCTTCGGACTTGAGTGTATTGCCTCTTGGACTAGGATTATATTATCAACAATTTTCCTTCCTTGAACAAAGCCCCATTGGTTCTCTGGAATGAGATCTGAAAGAATCCCTTTCATTCTGCTGGCAATTACCTTTGTTATGATCTTGTATCCAATATTACACAAGGAAATGGGCCGAAACCTATTGAAGGAATTTACACCCTTCTCTTTTGGGATGAGGGCTAGAAAAGTGGAGTTTGTGTTGCCCCCAATTTTCTTACAGTCTTGGGATTTTAGAATCATTTTATGAAGATATTTTTTCACAAACTGCCAACAAGTTTGGATAAAGTTTTTCATGAACCCATCCAGGCCTGGGGATTTATCTGGACTCATAGAAAACAAGGCAACCTTTATTTATTTCATAGTAACTTTAGCGTCTAACTTCTGATCCATTCTAGTTGTGATTTTAGAAGGTATCTCATCTAGAAACTTATCGCTGCATACATGCCCCTTTGCTTCACTGAATAGACTTTTAAAATGGTTGAAGGCAACCTTTTTAATACTTGGAAAATCACTATAAGTTTGGGTGTCATCCTTAAATTCTGAAATGGAGTTGTAACCTCTCCTATCTTGGGCTTTCTTGTGGAAAAAAGAAGTGTTTCTATCTCCATATTTTAGCCAAAGGCTTCTAGATTTTTTCCTCCAATATTCCTCCTCCAGTCTACAAGTGTTCTGAAAATTTTGTTGTAATTCTTCCTCCCTTTTTAAAGTATCACTCGATATTTCTTCCTCTTCCATGTAGACTAGATGATTCTCAAGAGCTGATTGGAAATGATTTCTTTCCTCTATGGGACTAGGGATGGTTTTGGCCCAACTTTTCAAAGCTATTTTCACTCTTCTCAAATTCTCCTCACAAATGAAGAATGGGGAACCCATGACCGACATTTTCCATATTTCTTCAACCCTCTCCAAGAAGTCCTTTTGTTTTGTTTGGAGAGGACTAAATCGAAAGGGGATAGGGTCTAAATTCATTTGGGCTGAGAGAACTAGCTTTATAGGTTTATGATCCAAAGTGCTACTAGTGAGAATGCTCATTTTCGTATCAAGGCCAAGAAGAAGATAGGAACTTTGAATGAGAAACCTATCTAATCTAGCAGAAATATGCCTAGGGCCAACCCTTTTATTTGACCAGGTGTACTTACCTTGGCAAGGCCTTATGTCGAGAAGATCCCAATCATGAATAAGATCCTCCACCCACTCTCGAGCTGGATCTATCACAATACATCCCCCTCGCTTTTCGACCTAGCTGAGGGAAATATTAAGATCCCCTACAATTAGAATGTTTTCTAGCTCCTCCCCATCTGCCATGTCTCTCAGAGATTCCCAACAATATTTCTTTTCCCCTACATTTACCGAAACATAAACGAAGAAATTGAAAATCTTCTTCGAATCTTGATGTTGAAACTTTGTGAACAGCCAATGAACATTTTTTTTCTACCAAATTGAGTTTGGAAGCATTCCAAAGAGTGCCCAGACCTCTCGAGGCCCCTCTGGCTGAGACCGCCTTTGTCTCACCATTATTCCAAAAAAAAATTCTTCTTTGGAGGAAGTAGTTTTCCTCCAATTTTGTCTCCTGGACTAGCATTATGTTTGGGTTTTCTGTCATGATTAGACTCCTCATGGATTCTTCTTTCATATTACTCCCCAAACCTCTACAGTTCTAGGAGATTACATTCACTATTTATTTTTGTGAGAGTGAGGGCCTCCCTTGGAGCCCTATCCCTGGTTTCATTTCATCTTTGGGGTTTGAGCCAAAAGCTTCTCCAAAGTAGGTTGGCTTCCCTGCACTTTGTCTTTATATGTTTCTTTTTCTCTCTTCTCCCTATATGACATCCTTCCCCTTTTTGATCTTCTAACCATGGATTGAGATTCTCCTATCTCTCCTTCCTCCTCGAATTCTTCCGAGCCTTGACTTTCCACCTCTCTCACTATGTGTTTATCTTTGGAACTTTTTGTTTCTCTTTACCCCTGCTTTGGATCCTTTGTTGTTGCATCCTCAATAGGATCCTTGTTTTTATTCCTTGAAATATCTATCTTCTCCCTTTGAGGCGGGTCCACATCAGGGATTTCTTGTGAAGCTGAGCCAAGGGGCCCGAATGTGTTTTCTGGATCTTTTGGTGGGAGGTTTTTTTGGGATGCGTTGTTACCTTTGGACTAGTTTCCTTTTCTCTTTTCATGTCCTGGGGGATTAGAGGTCTTTGGGTTATCTTTGGACCTCTTTACCTACTCCCAACCTTCCTCTTTCTCCTGAACCTTCTCACACTTTTTTGGGAAATTTCTAGCGAAGTGGCTGTATTCGCGGCAGCCCGAACACTTAAATGGAAGTTGTTCATAATCCAGTTTCTGGATATGAGACCAGATTTTGACATTAATTTTGATAGCTTCTGGTAGCCCTACTTTAAGATCCACCTCCACACAGATCCATGCATAGTCATATTAGTCTTTATTGTTTCCCTGTCAATAAATTTTCCCAACACATCCCCTATGTGTTTCAGAGAGTCCCAGTTCTAGCAGTGTATTGGGAGATTAGGCAATTTGACCCACACTGGAACTACTGATGGAACATCCTATACTAGGTCGAAATCCAGAGTCCACTTATTCAGATACAATCCTTGGGGCCCCATAAAATATGGGCCATTCCTAAAGATCAACTCCTTATCCTCTTTGGAGGTGAACTCAAATAAAAAGTAACCTCTGCCCAGGAAATAAGAGGTGACATTCTGGTTGATCAGTGGCTTCCAATTTTTTATCACCCAGTTTTTCATGGCTTTGGGAGACGGCCATAGGCCTATGAACTACACCACAAGCGCTCTCTCATACATTGTCAAGGAAACTTGAATAGGATGATCCGATGGGAGAGATACCTCCATCATTTCTTCCACTCTTTTGAAAAATTTTGAGGCTTCAGTCTTCTTCTTCTTGGGTAGAGAGTCAACCGACGAGCTGAAGGCAGCTGCATTTGGCAAAGGCAAGGGAGGAGGGGGAGGAGAGGAGGCCCAAGGCGAGCCCTACTCCTGCATGGCTTCGGCAACCCTAGCAGAGCTGACTACAGTGCGTAGGCAATGAAAATTTCACAAATGTCCAAGTCTAAAAATAAAACCATTTTACTCGCAGGACAAAAGCCATTAAGCAACCTAGAATTCCATATTCTTCTTTGAAAATACTCATCTATTCTCCCAAAGATTCCAATCATATGTTACTCCATTTGAAAAGAAGAAAAGTTTACAAAATAAATAATATACAAAAGAGAAAGGATTAAAATCCTCCTCTCAATTTCTTGGATCCTGGCTCTGAACATTCTCATATATTTATACAATGAATGAACAGTATGGGCGTCACTAATAATTTTTTCCCCCTGAAATTTGTCTCATAAAGAGAAACACATATCTCTCAAATCGTGCATGTTTTTGGGAAACTTTCTACGCAAAAGATAAATGGGTCCATTTGGGAGATGGGTTTTCAACCATTTGTTCAAATGCCTCACGGTTTCACTGTAATTAGTCTTACAAAATTGCCTATCTGATCTTGATGCCTTTCCAAATTTTATCTGTTGTTGCTCATAAAATTATTTGCAGAAATCCAAAATTATTTTTGGATCAATCATCTTGAACGTATTTATATTAAAAAAAACAAGCCATGATCAAATCTGTACCAAATAACTAATAATAGAAACCTGTGAAACAAAAAGAAACCTAAATTAATAACCTAAAAATTGTGAACAAAACAAAATCTAGAACAATAAAATAAAAAATGAATTTAAACTAACTATAAGTTCTAAACAAACATTGTTTATAATTTCCTTTCAAATATGATCTTAAAATTCTAGAAGCTTCAAGTTAATGCAGAAGAGAAAAATATTAATTTTGGTTTTTTACAAAATCAAACAATTGATAGATAATTCATTTTTTTATTATTATTTTTATTTTGAAATGAGATGCAAAATGAAAAAAGAATTTAATTAATTAATATCACCAAATGATTTTATGAAAATGAGAAACCAACCAAGATATTATTTGATGAAGTATTGAACACATTATTTAAAATATTCAAACTTTCTAATGAGCAAAAGAAATAACACAATCATAATTTAAACAAAAGTAAACAGTTGATAAAAATTAACGTTTTTGTTTAAATTAACATTTTTATGCTCATTTCTAAATTTTGACATATACTATTGTAATGAATGTCTCATACTATAGTGAATGTCTTATGTTTGTCTCAAAGGAAGCCAAGGTATGGAACTATTTGAAAAGGTTGATTCTGTAGCTCATTGTAATTATCAAGATTCTAATGGTGGCCCTTTAAATTTTGTAAAAATTTAGGGAGAGTTGTTGGGGCCCAACAAACTTATGGTATTGGTCCACCACCATAGCTTCCCACCTTGCCACTATGGCCCACCACCACGTCACCATGGCCCAGTCATTTTGTCCCTACCACCCACCATTATGGTCCACCACCATGGTTTTCCATGTGACCACTACCATGTCACTCAACAGATGGCCGCCACATCATCATTGATGTCATTGTACAAAAAATTTCAATTTTTCTAAAATTCCCCAAAATGCATATTTTCAATAAATGTTCTTCGACCACCCATGCACCCTCTAGCCCTGCCTCTGCTAAAAATCACTATATTATTGTCTATGTGTAAGACCATATGGACTAGGAACTACAACCAACACTTTTATACCAATACATAATGTACCCCTTTCCAATTACCTAAACAATTCACATTTTTTATTGATTCTGTATTTCTAATATTGTTCTTTAATAATCAACAAACATGCATGTAGACAAACAACTCATGCAATTATCAAGAATATGCTAATTAATTATCGGAAAATTCCAAATTCAACTTATAACAACAAAAATCATGTTATAAACTAAGCTCATAGATAATTATACAAGGGAAATGTAATTTACAAGAAACAAATAACTTATCTTTAAAGAATAACTTTACCAACTAGCTACAGACATTGGGCGTTCCTCCCAACCTTAGGATTTTTTGCAAAATCACTCTCTATAATAGGACACCCTCTATCTAAGGCTATGAATCCACAAGGATAGGTGCCCGGGCTGAATCTAAAATGCACACACTAGTTAACTAAAAAACTCTTGTAGTTTTCTCAATCACATAACAAATCATAGTTTTCTAGCTCTCTTTACCCCTCAACCCGCACAACCCAAATAAATAAACCCCCTTCTCTACAATGTCATCCCTCAAGTTTTTCCACTTCTTTACAAGACTCCAATGCTATTGGTTAGGAAATATCAATGTTGGAAACTCTAAGAATTCTCAGTTGTGGAAATTTATTTCACAACTACCATCATTTTCATGCACATAGACATTAATTTCTTGTTGGATGTTACTTACAACCAACTAACAATATCTCTCTCTTCCATGAATTCATTTCTAATATCAAACAATAAAAAAAGGAACGAATGAATGAGGAATGAATGGACAATGAGTGAGTAACCCCCCAACAACCAAAAACATGGTTTATATAATTACATGCAATAATGCACCAGATGGATTCCCCAAGAAGCTCAGGTAACCAGTTTTCCCAACTAATTCCAAGATGGGTGAATAAAATAAAATAATTGGATTATCCCCTTTATTCCCCTCTCTCATGGAATCATAGGCCGCTATAATTTTGTTCTCATTCATCTTGCATCCAACGATGTTTTTTTATTATTATTATTCAAAGTAGTATATTGTTAGGCTCTTCAACCTTTCAACTTTATAGGAACTTTGAACTTTCATCAAATAAACAAAAATACATTATTAATATGTGGACTCAAACTGGGGTATTAAAATTTTGGAAACAAGGACATCCCATGGAGGAAAAAGGAATGCCGACGTACAAAAACACAATCATACCTAGAAATAGTATTGTTTGAAATAGTATTGTTTTATACAAATGAGGTGGCATGCCCATGCTCATGCCATAAAATAGATTGTTACAATAGCGGAAAAAATTTCGAGAGATCTTTTATGAGGGTCATAAGCATAGGAGTACTAAGGATTCTATAATTGGATGGTTGGTGAAGTAGAAACATGCATCACCCCTAGGGGCACTGGTAATACTAAAGAACTATTATGAGGAGAACCTTCCTTGGAACCTGAACTAAACACATGTAATGAGTGTTCATACTTGATGGAATGGATGGCTTATCAAGCCCAAGGGTATTCGACTGGAACTAGAAACTACAATTGTTACAAGGTATGACCCATTGTGATGTGGATATATGTGATGTCAAATAACAAGGGGGGGAATGGAAGAAAATAACAACGGTGACTCTCCCTATCCCTCCAAGGTTCACCATTTTTATGGTAAAGGGAACTGATATATCCCATCATTCCTAGAAAATGGGTTTTGATGTCGATGAGAATGAAGAAATGATGGCAAAAGACAAGATGCCCATTGATGTCAACTAAATATGAACTAGATACCAACTCTTAATGGGGGTGAAATTGTGATAAGTAAGAATGAAGTAATTTAATAATGAGAGTAAGCATTTCCTTGGATGGATTATTATTGACAACTCACAATGGTGCCAATCAACTAACCAACTAGATCAAAAATAATTTAATGTTAAGGGGACAATCAGAGATGGTAAAATTTTGTCAAATTGGGATTGAGGGTGGAATAATTGCAAACGAATAGTTAGTTGGGGGTAGTAAATATAGGGATCATAGTCATAGGTATTTCGATACTTTAGGTGTTAAAAACAACAATAATTATGTAGGTGTAGGTGAATTAGTGTGAATTCGCCAACCAAGGGAAACTAGCATTGTTGCTAGATAAAATAAATCCATCAGTTGCAATAGAATGGGTATACTTTCTTTTCATAAAAAAAAAATGCTCTTTGTACAATTACCAATGAATTAAAAAATAATTGGGTTGAATCTGTAAACACCGAGACTAGTGCCCCAATGATCAAACAACTCATCCTTGGGAGGAGAGAGTAGTGATAAAATATGTCGAGTAAGTGACCCCTCGATTGAGTATTTGTGGAGGTTGGTGAATGATGAGTTTGAATGTAGATGGTATAATAATATTAGGGGAGATTAGGAGCCAATGAAAATGAAAAAATGTGTTCAACATAAACAACCATAAAATATGTGAAGAGTCAAGAGTCTATGGGTATAAGCCAACAAAATTATTAGAACAAGTATGAGTTCCATTCTATGAGATGTGACTGATTCAGACTCCCATCTTATGGAACATACTTACTGAATTAACAATAATTGTGACCTAAAAATGAGAACTCTAGTCCATAAAACCCATATTTTTGTGTCAAAAACACCAAAATTTGGGGGGGTGGTTAAATTTGAGACTTGTTTGAAAAAAATCCTTGACAATTGATTGTTGAAATACTTACTTCAACACATAGTTATCTTATTATCTAGTGATTCCTTGTTGTCAATCAAGTTAGTATCTCACAAAACAAAAATACACTACTGAAATATTCAACTCAAATAAAGATAGTGGAAGCAATGATGGAAACCAAATCATACACACAGAGACACCAATATTTTTGGGTAGATACCCCTGGAAAAATACCGGAGGTAAAACCAATACTAAGATGATTTTATTATGATCAAATAGGGCTCCTGTAATAGAGATAATGGTCCACTAAGAGAAATACAATTGTAAACAAACCTAGAAAAGTCTACTCTGCTATACACCTTGATCTGGCATTATTTTCAAGGTGTATGAACCTTTCCTTAAGAAATCCTATGTATACATGCATGTTTCCATTGAAACCTAATTAAATGACCTCAAGGACTATACATAAAACTTTGTATGGATCGTCCCTTTCTTGTGGCTTCACTCTGTTGAAACCCACTTGTAGTTTCCTTTGTTCTCTCTTATCTTTGACCTGATCTGTAGATGGAATTCCTTCTCCACATGCCCAAGATATCCTTGAATCACATTCCTTTGTGATCCAATCATCTTTGTATCAACCATTTCTCTCACACAAGTTTCTTCCTCTTTCACCCTATCCTTGATTTTATAATATTGAGTTATGACTTAACCCTAATCTCCAAAATGATTGATGGATGAGATTACTTATCACCTCACTTGATATCAATGGATAAGATTAAATTATAATTACTTTTATCATTTCCTTAAATAACTCAACTAATTAATAAAATAACTTTAATCTAATAATTCCTTTAATTCAAGTAAAGTCTCAAGGATAGAAGCCTATGGACGACTTCCAAACATCTAGACACTTAGACTCATGTGGAAATACCTGTCTGATGATACCAACATCAACACCCCCTCTTAGCACGGAAGGTATTCTACACCACTCCAAGTTTATCTCTGAAGAACAGAAACTTCCCTTTAACCAAGGGTTTAGTCAGAATGTTTGCATCCTTCTCATCCATGGAAATATAATTAAGCTTGACTATTCCCCTCTGGATCCTATCTCGAATGAAGTGAGACACGATCTCTATATGCTTGAACCTATCATGGAATATTGGATTCTACAAGAATTTGATGCAAATATAATTATCACAATATATCACCATAGGCTCCAACTCCTGATCAAATAAACTTGTAAGCAATTTTCAAATCTAAATGGATTCACAGCTAGCCATAATCATTTCCATATACTATGCCTCTATTGAACTGAGTGATAATAAGGTCACTTCCTACAAAACCAAGTAATGGTTTTTTATTCCAAGTTGAAGCAGCACCCTAAGGTGCTCTTTCTATATACTACACTCCCTTCCCAATCTGATTATGTGTATCCCTACAGCCTCACTCTATCTACTCCAAGATACCTAAAGAAATACTCCATTGTACCTCTCAAGTACCTAATCACATGCTTCATTCCTATCCAATGCACCATCCTTGGATCCACCATGAACTAACTTAAGAAGTTCATAGAAAACATATATTTGGCCTGGTATTGACCAAATACATCAAGGACCCTATCAATTGTCTATATATCCTAGGATCCACCAACTCTAAATATGAAGCCACAACCTTATTTATATTGGCAACCATATGTGTAGCCATCATTCTATAGTCCTCCTTCCTGAATCTCCTCATAATATCTACAGACTACTATGTACTTCCCTTGACCAAGGAAGATCTCCCCCGATACCTACCATACCCATAACCCCTAGAAACAATCCATCAAACTAATGTCCTTCATCTTGATCTCAATATCTAAATTTTCATTGCACCCTACAATAAGCTCATCTGCGCTTGTGAGAAATAAATCATCTATGTACAGAACCAAGATGAGTTTATTAGACCCAACAAGTATGAAGTACAAGTTAATATCTGCCTCACTCTTGGTAAATCCCATACTTTGTAAGTATCCATCAAATCCTGGAATACCATGCCCTGGGTTCTTCTTTGAGTCTATACAAGGATTTATTAAGCCTACACACATGAGAATCCCTCAAATTTACCTCAAAGTCATGTTGTCGATCTATATATACTTCATCTTCAATGATATCGTTAAGGAAAATTATCTTCACATCCATATAATGTATCTTCCACCTCATAAATGAAGCAATATAAATAAAATCTCAAATATAAGCATACCCAATGACCGAAGAAAATGTCTCCTTATAGTCCAATCCCTCTTTCTAGGAGAACCCTCTCACTACAAAGCTTTCCTTGAACTTCTCAATGCTACCATATGCATAATGATGTATCTTTTAGAGCCACATAGAACTCACAAATGACTTCCTCTCCAGTATTAACACTATGTACCAAACATTATTCCTAATAATAGAGTTGTACTCCTATACCATGGCATCCCACCATACCTATTGATATGCTACTTCCTAAAAACTGTAAGGCTCAACATCAATGATGATACTCATAAGTGCCATATAGTTCGAAAACTTAATCAGAGGCTTGCACTCTCTAACTGCATTCTGAGGAGCCTCACCAACACCCCTCAATGTTTTTGATAGCTACCTAGGTCTCCTGATAGAAATGGAAAGGGATAAATCTTCCTCCCCACTGGAAGTCAGACTTTTCATTGGTTTATGTTCATCCTTTAGAGCCTACTGCTCCTCATCCTCTATCATTGTTGATGACTCCTAAGATCTTCTAGATGCCAAGTTCTCTGCAAACTTAAAAACTTTTCTCACAATTATCTTCCTCTTCACTTGGATGAAGATCTTATAATCCTTTGAGGTCTCACTGTACCCAAAAAATATACCCTTGTATCTCGAAGGATTCATCTTCATCCCCTTCTCCATAGGCACATGGATGTAGACTGGACAACCAAAGATCCTAAAATTTCCTACCTCTAGATTCACTCCTAATAATTCCTCATTCAGAGTCTTATACCCCAATATTCTGTGAGGACTCCGTTTCTACACATATAATTTAATGTTACATGCCTCTACCCAAAGAAACATAGACAACTCCTAATCATGTATCATAGCCCTGGTAAAATTGATGATGGACTGATTCTTTCTCTCTACAACCAAATATTGTTGAGGGTTGTATGAAACTATCAACTCCCTCTTGATCCCTTCCTCTTTACAAAAGTACTTGAATTCATTATAGGTTTACTCTCCCCCATTATTTGAACTCAATACATTTATATTATTTCTTGTATAGTTCTCTACCTAAGCCCTAAGCCCCTGAAGCCAATTGAATACCTCATCCTTGCTATTCATAAATAAGATCCAAGTTTTCCAATAAAATTAATCAATCAATGTCACATAGTATAACAATCCTTGCACTGATGCTACTGACATTGACCCACTCACATTTGAATGTATAGGATCCAATATCCCCTTGGACCTACTCTCGTTTCTTAGAAAAGAAGCCTTGGCATTCTTTACAAGTGCACACCCTCTGCACACTCCCTGTTTCTCAATACTGAACACCAGAAGACCTATAACAACCCCCCTTAGATTCAACAATTTCTTGTAGTGTAGGTGTCCCAACCTCCTGTGCCACAACTCACATAGGCTATCATTATCATGTACCAAATCCTAAACAAGATTTCCCTGAAGCCTATATAAAGTTCCCTCTCTAACCCCAATGACCATTTTGGTGTTTGGGCTAGCTTTATCTGTGCATATAATCACTTTCCCTCTATGAAAAGTAACCTAAAAACCCTTGTCCTACATAGCTAAGAATGAGAGCAAATTCTTCTTTAGACCTAGTATGTAAAGAACATTATGGGAATCAAACAAAACTCATGACTCAATATGGAATGAAATTGTTCCCTCTCCCTTCACTACATACTTTGCTTCATCACCAAGCTCCATGTGAACTTTTGTGTCCCTCTCCATTAGACTACTAAATAGCTCCCATGCTTCTGTCATATGATTAGATGCACCATTGTCCAAGTACCCTGCACTCTTGATATTTGTGTTGGTAGAAAGGTAAGAAAATAGTGAGAAATACTTCTTAAACTTTGCTGCAAAGTCATCTAGTTGTGTCTGTATTGATGTTGTTGTTTGCATATTTCATTTTCCTTTCATCTTCTCTAGACACTGAGATGCATAATCCCCATTCTTATGACATGAGAAGCACTTGATTTTAGTCAAGTCCTTCTTCTTCCCCGATTGTGATGATCCACCATCATTGTTACCCTTCTTGATATAACTTTTTCCTTTTCCCTTCCTTGTCTAACTGAAAAGGGCCATGTTCTCACCACTACTTCCCTGCTTTCTTCTTTTGGAACCCTCTTGAGTCTCTTCCTAGATGAAATGATCCCAAATGCTCTTCTAATCTGTGAGTTTTTCTCGAGCAAAAACTCCCTTGACAAATGGTTCCCAATACTTGGGAATACCATTCAATACCACATTCATGAGTTCTACATCGTGCATTTTCTCCCTTATGGTTGCAAGATGATCACATAATTGAGTGATCCTCATGAAATAGCTATTAACATTGTTATATCTAGACATCCACACTAATCTGAGTCTATTCCTTAAGACCATCTTCCTATTCATGTTAGTTCTCTGGAATAATATTACCAGTGCATCAAAAATATCCCTGGTTGTCTTATTTTCATATAGGTTAGGAATTATATGATCCTTCACTGAATCCAAGATGACCCTCTCATCTTTGATCTTCTTCTTCATGTGAGATTCCAAAGATGTCAAATATGTTGGTGGAGCAACTACTTTTTCCACTAACTCCAAAAGGTCATACTCCTTTAATGCCAAAGAAACTCTTTCTTTCCAAGATAGTAAGTTGGATTCTCCATCCAATCTTTTTTCAACTCTCATACTCAGTGATGTCATCCCTTAGACCAGATAAACTACAATGGAAATAACTTTCTATTGAAATTTCTCCTGTAATGACTTGCATGTCACCACTACAACTTGTGTATGTACGTGAATGTTCTTACTGAAACCCATGTATGTATGCGACTATGATTGATACAACCTATGTATATGCAAATGTTGATCAAAAACTTCGATCACCTAGATTTCCCACTCTTGGAATAGAAAAAAGAAAAAATCCCATATCACAAGAAGGAAATTTTGGTAGATTATCATTCCATTGTGTATCCCTCACTCTGAAATTCGTCACACATTTTATGGATTAAAAATATGTCTCTGTTTGCTCAAGATATCGACAATTTTGTCCAATCACCCAAGGAGAACTTTTTCCATGTGAAACATAGTTAATTTTGATTGGAATTAAGATTTTCTTGGAACCTCGATCAGATTCTTAGAATGACATTTAGTCTCATTTTCTTGGTTCTTCATGACATACTTAATCTCATATTATTTGTAGGATTACTCACCCCATTTCCCTTAGTTATATTTCTCATTTTGATGTGGACCTCCTCCTAACTCTTTTTCCATACATCTTTATCTCCACAATCCCACATTCTATAGAATGACACTCTCACTTTTGTAACCTGCATAATGGTCTTGTCCCATACTTAACCACTTTTCCATTTTCTTCATTCTCCACTCTCCACACTTTATACTTAGCCATTTTTCTTTCTTTCCACTCTACTCTCCCTCCTCACTATCCTCTATACTTAACCATTTCCTCATATAACTATTTCCATACATAACCCATTTCGATACTTAGCCTATTTCCATTATCAATTTCCATTTTCCATTTCCATTTCCATTTTCCATTTACTATTTACCATTTTACTTTTCCCATTTCCATTTTCCATTTTCTATATTTTCATGTTCATTTCCATAATTCATTTCCATTTTCCCACAATTCATTTCCATTTTCTAGTTTATTCCCATAATTCATTTACATTTTGTTTTTTCCATTTTTTTTTTCATTTTTCCATTATTCTTTTCCCAAATTTCATATTTCATTTCCATTTTCTTATCTTCACGTACCAAATTCAAGCAATGCCTCCAGGTCCATATTTACTAATATACACTCTCCATTCTCCCTTTTCACCTCATACTTAGTCTTTTTTACACATTTTTATTCCCTCACCTAACTCCACAAACCCTACATTTAATGTTTTAATTTTATTTCCTATCCTAATATTATTTCCCCTTTTCATGGACCTACCATACTGGGACATGTGGTGGTGATAGACATATCTTCAAATAACATGTGGTAGTGAGGTGGATCAATAACATAATGACATGTGGTGGTGACATGGACCAACCCACAAGTGACATATGGTAATGACATGGGCATTCACTGGGTTATGACTAGGCTATGACTGGACATTGACTGGGTCATCAAAATTTTATTAATTCATGAAAATTTCCTAAGGCATGAGAGATACACCAAAGTATCTATAGTATTTTTTGTTCCACATGAGTACTATGGTAAACTTTTCTTTATAAACACTTAAAAACTCTTGACCATAATGCATGTGGGATATAATTTTAAAGAAAAAAGTCAAAATTTTAATGGAGTGGAAGAAATCAAATCAAGGGATAAGATTAACCCATGAGTTAGATGAACGATTGTTGAGCGAAAAAATTATGGAAGCCATAACTCAATATTTAGATGTTCATTTGGGAAAAAATTTACCTGATTGGAAAAGTAATTCGACGAGGAAGATGATGGAACATGTTTCAACAAGAGAAATTGAAATAACAGTCAACTATTTTTTTTCATGGTTTGATGATAGATATTCTTGGAACCTCAACTTCCCGAAGTCATATCTTGAGATACATCAATCCAAATTGAGCTCAAGAGTACTCGTTGGAAAGATGAGATGACAAAGATTTTCCATGTATGAAAGGGAAAATATTTTACTCATAAAATTCAAGTACGATCTGCTTTTATTAAAGACAGTCAAAATTGAAAATTTGAAAACAAAGTTTATTAAATAAATTTTATTAAAGGACTAATTGGACCCTACATTGAGGCACAAATTTCAATAACATAAATCATTAATGAAACTCCAATCAATGATTAATTAAAAGTTCTTTACTCCAAAAGGAATGGTTGAAAAATGCATTAATCGAAATTGCTAAACCAAAAAATCAAGAAACAATTAGAGCAGTTATTCCACCTCAACCACAACATGTACCTATAAAGGACCCAGTTGCAAGCAAGTGAAGGATGATTTTTCTCCATCATAGTGAGTCAATAATTAACTCTAACCTTTTAGTTATTCTTCTGTCCATTTATGCTACAATCATTTATCACCTTGCCTTTGTTTTCTCAGTTTTTTGTGGGATTTAGGTTGATTCTTGGTTGTCCCTCTCTTATCTTCCAGGTCTTTTCATTTTATGGTCCATGGGAGCCAAATCCCGGTCCTATTCGAAGGGTGAATGCATTTTATTTTATTTAAAGATAATTTCCATTGTATTTAAAGACTCATTATTATTTTTTAGACTCCAAGAGAGCTACTAGGGATATTACATTATTGTATTCTCAAAGACTTTTATCAGAAGATTGAGTCACCAAATGTTTTATCTATTAAAATCTTTTTGGTTCTTTTTGGAATGATAATTTAAAGCTCTCTTTTATTTGCAGTCCAATTTCTAGTATGATCTATTTATGGTATTGTTATATACTCTGATGAATGTTGTGATGGATATATCAGTTCTATATGTTTTGTATGTATCTTAATCTATTCATGTTGTAAATATTATAGACATGAGTTTCTTTTAAAACACCCAGTCCTAAATCTCAGGTGTTGTTTTTCTATAATGTGAATGTCAATACAAAGTTTGGTCCATCTTAGATTAACTTTGTTTCATTTTGTTTTCTTGGAATCATAAGAACAAGATGAGCACCACATCTAAAAAAATGTAGGGGATTCATATCCTTATGAGGCTGACCTTAAGACCATAAAACAACATTTTAGATCAATAGTGACTGCCTCCAAATAAACATGTGTATGTACGCAACTGTTCCTTCTACAACCTTCATGCAACTATGTAAAACTGCAAAACCCTAGTTCTTCCTCAATATGATTGTTTCCTTGAAATCTAGCTTTTGACTTTTGACTATTGGTTATGGATCTTCTAATATCTCCTGCATATTTGATATATCTGCTAAAAAATATAGTAGATCTTTGATTAGTCCTTCAAACACCCACCACGACACTCCCGATATAATAATTTTTTTGTTGTAACCCTATATCTAAACTAGATTTATATCTTGGTCACTAAGATCTAGTAGATCTGTCATCAATTGCTATGGATCTGAGATCTGGCTTTCTCTCAAAGCAGCTTATCTTATACCATGTAGAAATCCTTACTCCAACGCCTGGGTATGTTGTTATCTAGTGATTTCCTTGTTGTAAATCAAGTTAGCATCTCACAAAAAAAAAATACATTGATGGAATATTAAACTCAAATAAATATAGTGGAAGAAATACTAGAAACCAAACCATGCACACAGAGACCAATATGTTTGGGTAGATACCCCTGGAAAGACCCCGAAAAAACTCGAAGGGAAAACCGATACCAAGATAATCTTATTATGATAAAATTAGAGCTCCTGTAATAGGGATAATGACCCACAAAGAGAAATACAAATACAAAAAAACCTAGCAAAATCTACTCTATTGTACGCTCAGATATGGCACACTCTTTGAGGTGTATAAGTATTTCATTAACAAAACCCACGTATATGCACCTGTCTCCACTGAAACCTACATACACGACCTCAAGGACTATATGAATCGACCCTTTCCTATGGCTTCGCTCTACTAAAATCCATTTACAGTTGCATATGTTCTAGCTTCTCCTTGACCTGATCTCTAGATGGAATTCCTTCTCCACCTGTCCAAGATCTCCTTGAATCACAATCCTTCATGATCTAATCCTCTCTATAGCAATTGTGTCTCTCACACAAGTGTCTTACTCCTTCACCCTAGCCTTGCTTTTATAATCTTGAGTTATGACCTAAACCTAATCTACAAAGTGAGTGACGGTTGAAATTACTTCTCACCTCATTTGAGATCAATGGCTAATATTAAATGATAACTACTTTTAGAAATTCCTTAAATAACTCAACTAATTAATAAAAACACTTTACTTTAATAATTCCTTTAATTAAAGTAAAGTCTTAAGGATAAAAGGCTTTGGATAACTTCCACATGTCTAAACACTTAGATCTGTGTGGAAATTCTTGTTTGATGCTACCAACATCAACACCAATGCCATTGTGTAAAATTTACCCTCAAATAAAAAAGTGATGCTATTAGTAGCACCATGTTTATTTTTAAAGTTAAAATTAGTGCTTAATTGAAAGTGTGACCCTAGCGACTAGTTTCATCGAAAATGAAAAAGTTAAAATTGGTTTATGAATCGACTTAGAAATTTGTTTATTGATAAATTTTATTTTTATTTTTAAGTCAAATTAAAATATAAATAAATTGAAAAAAAAAATTAAAAAAATTGTAAATAAGATTAAAAAATATATAAAAAAATAGAAAAAAAAATAAAAAATTGTAAAGAAGTTTAAAAAAAAAGAGAGAAAAATTAATACAATTTTCCAAAAAGAAATTCATAACATAAATTAAAAAAAAAAATGAAATAAAAAACAACATAAAACCTAAGTAAAATTTGAAAAAAAATTAGAAAAACACCCTTTAAAAGGGACATTTTTTATTAAAAAAAAACACTAAAAAAAAATCAAAATTTCAAAAAAAAAAAAAATCTAAAAACATTAAAAGAAAATCTAATTTTTTTAAACATGAAAAATAATTTGAATTAGAAGAAGATAAACAAATTTAATGGATTAAAATATATATAATCAAATAAAAATAATCAAAAAATATATGCATTAAATAAACAATACACAAAAAAATCATTAAAAAAAAAATAAAAAATACTAAACTAAAAATGATTAAAAAAAAATGACTTGACTAGTAGAGGGGGGTGGGGGGCAATGTCATACATCTCCCCCTCCCACCCCTAGTGGACAAACAATATACTCTGATAGTCTGGCCACTAACAGTGCGGAGACGTCCCTCTCTCTATTGGTTGTGTCGATAGTTTGCCTATCGACGATGGGGGAGGGGGTGATGCTACCACCAACGGAAAGACTATCGACTTCGGTTGTTTGGCCATCAGAAATGGGGACGGGCGACTACGAGAATCATCCCCCAACCCCCCTTTATTGGTCGAGTCTTTTTTTTTATCATTAATAGTTTAGTTTAGTTTTTTTTTGTTTTTTAATTGAATGATTTTTTT
>JZKD02S1672679.1:978053-990828 GCA_000966675.3 Picea glauca | reverse complement strand
TCCTCATCAGACTCAAAGAATCCCTTACCCCCTCACTTCCTCATCCCATGATTCTGTTCCATACATTTCTCCCCTCCCTCACTTCCGCTACCTACACTTTACCCCTTCCCTAAAATACCCTTCCCCCTCTCTCATTCCACCCTCCTCACACACTTAACTTATTTCCTTTTAATCGTATTTTTTAATATTTTATGATAAACCATTCATCTTCTGCCATGTGGAAATCATGTGTTGGGTCATATGAGAATGTGATTAACTTATGGAGGGATTCCACATGGAAAATACCACATCCACTCATGTAATAACAAGTGGCAGCCCACGATTGGATGGCATGACATCATACAACTAGTGACACATGGCATATTCTTATTGGAAAACTATTGACATATGAAGTAGTGAAATGTGGTGACATATAGAACGCTTACTCATGATGATCTGGTTGATGAATCATCACGATAATTTTTCATAGTCACAATTTGATTGGTTGACTAAAATTACATTTTACTAATTAATTTCCAAGGGAGGTCAAACCTCCCTAAGCTCCATAGTCTCTTCTCTCATGTTTCTTATCAAGTGATCCAAAAAGGATCCAGAGAAGGCTAAGAACAACTCAGAACTCACAGAGGCAACTATGGACACTCAGAATGGCCTTTGCAGAGAGAGAAAGGGAAAAAATTCAAAGTTCCCAAAACTCAATGAAAATGACATTATCGCAAAGAGCGCGTCGCAAGTTTCTAACGACACAAAAGGATCATCAAACAGAGTTATGAATTGAAATATATTCATGGTCAAAGTTTGGTAAAACTATCCCAGTAAACAGGGGGATAAGTCAGCATCCGTACGGAGGATTTCAACATCCGTACAACACACATGGTAGGATAATAAGGTGACATGTGTAATGATGACATTAGCATGGTGATATGGCAGCACCAGAGGTTGCTATGTGTCACCTAGTTTTGGCACTTTCAGGTCGATCCGTGGACCAATAGGATCATGCCACGTGGTAATCCGTACGGTTTGTATGTTGATGTGGAATAGTCACGTGGTGTTTTGAAATGGAATAGGATGACATGGCCCAATGGAAGGTTTCCATGTGGCCCAATCAGGGGCTACCACGTGGCAGGAAAAAAAATGATAATGACTGCCCGTGAGAAAATTTTGAAAAAAATTAAAAGTCTGGCGGGTCCAAAAAATATGGTGGACCATGCCAAACTTGGTCTTGTTCTTATCGTTGGAGATATGGATATATCCACTGCCAAACTTGGTGGAACAACTTCGGGTTATATATATATATATATATATATATATATATATATATATATATATATTACAACGAATTAAAACCAAAAGGGAGAGGCCCTTGGGTTTGACCCCCGGACCTCCTCCCTACTATACGCCTATACATTCACACCAAAAACAACAGGCCAACAACCTTCACTGTTATCAATGCCCATGGTTATTACTTAATTGTTGAGTCTGCACAACCTTGGGGAGGAAGGCGTGTGTACGGTACAACCTTGGGCATGCATTTCTATGTAGTCCAATCATTAATTGCAGGTTGCAGAGGGGCATAGAAACCAAGACAAATTTCTTCTTGGGCTTGGGAGTGCTAGAGTCAAATTGAGGTGTGGAGACAAAATTTTTTGGGTAATTCGATGCCATGAATTCAATGGTGCTATCTATTTTCTGATCTGGGCATTATTTCTGCAACTTGATTTCAGAATGAGGTATACTTATGTATTTTGAAAAATTCTTTTGTTGAGTTCATGAAAGAACCTACCCATTTGAGAGCAGGACCTGGAGACGTAGTCCACTAGGCACGAACTCCGTTATCAAGTTTTTGTGTTCAAATTTGATGCTTATGTCTCTTCATTTGTTAGCTTTTCCTTCTTTAATGGTGCACTTTAATTTATGCTCATTTAATGAAATTATTTATAAGTCACTCGATGAAAAGATCCTGGATCATATTGGTATTAGAGAAGCCGTCTTTGACTTGAAATTTTGAGTTTCAATGCTTACTATGGCCAAGCATAAGCAGGGTGAAGGAACTCTTAAGAATTTCAATCCTGAAGTTGGACATGCATCCCGAAGGAAGAAAATGGCATAAGAGGACAAGCATGATGAACATGAGACAAAAATTCATATGTTCTTTTATCGCATGTCAAAAATGGTTGAACGAATGTATGGAGATTATGAGAAGAGGATGAATAAAAAATGGAAGAAAAAGGAAGCACATGCAGATGATGATGCTTCAGTAAACAAAGGGGCTTGAGAAGATCCTCCTGAGCCTCCATCTTCACCTTCAAGTTATATTTCTTCTTCCTCTGAGCATTCTCATCATTCTCATCATTCTATCCATAAATTCTCTTTTAAGAAACCATTACTAAAGCTTGATGTAAAAATTGTTTTACCAATGTTTAATGGAGATGAAAAGATATATAATTGGATCCGACAGGTTGAAGTATATTGTCCTATTCAACATATTGATGAAGAGGAAGTTAAAGTGCAACTGGCTTCTCTTCGATTGGAAGGAACCACTCTCATATGGTGGGAGACAAATCTTCATGACAGAAGTAAGTGTGGTAATCTTCTTTCTTCATGGTCAGAATTTAAATCAGCGATAAGGAAGCAATTTTATCCAATAAGGTATTTACATAAAGCAATGATGGAATGGAAAACTTTAAGGAAAAGTAAAGGTCAAACTATACAAAGTTTCATAGAATAATTTAGGAAGAAAGATCTTATATTGAACATTCCTTTGAATTCTTATAAAAATTTAATGAAGTATATTGGCGCACTTCACAGTTATATTCTCCATACTTTTCTCTTGTTTAACCCCACCAGTATTGACGAAGTTTGTGTGCAAGCCACTCACCTTGAGAAAAGGGGAAAGCATGTTCAAGAGGATCCCATGAAGAAACCTTCCAATATACCACATAAACCTTTCAAGAAGTTTAAAATTAAGGACAAGAAGACTGCCACCGTGATGAGAGAAGGAGGAAATCCATCTTGCACTCATTGCAAGAAAAACATTCATGATGAAGAACATTGTTGGAAACTGCATCCAAAGAAGAAACCAAAACAGTTAGGTGGAAAGGCGAAGACAAAAATCATTGCTACAGTGCAACAAGATGTTGGTTCCAATTCAGGAGATGAAGGAAAGATCACAGCAGCTGGAGTACAAGGTAAATATTCCCTTTATGCTAGTTCAAGTTCCAATAATGAATCTCATGATGATGAACGAAAGAGGAATGAATTATTTCACATAAGAGCTGTATCTAAACAAACTAAGATAGATACAGTATTTGATTTGTTCCCATGTAAACTTAATATCTAAAGCACTTGTCAATAAGATGAGTCTTGAAACAAAACCATATCTGAAACCTTATCCTATTGGTTGGGTATGTGATAAAGCATAACTTAATGTCACCAAACAATGTAGAGTCAGATTTGTTATTGCTTCAAAGTTGATTGATCAAGTGGATTTGGATGTTGTACCACTTGATATATGTGGCATGGTGTTGGGAATTCCTTATCTTTATGATAGAAAAGCAGTCTTCTTTCATCATGAGAAAAAATACCACCTTACTAAGGGGGGAGTGGAATATATTGTTAGAGCTCACAAAATGAGGGTAAATACAACACTTATTAGTGGAGGGAAAATGAAAAGACGCATAACCACTAACAAGTGATATGTACTCATGGTCGTAAGAGAGAAAGATGTCGGGACATCCGACGCTTTCCAAGGATGTGATCCTTCTCATAAAAAGGAATTAATTGATATTGTTTCTAAGTATGATGATATTTTTTAGGAACCAAATGGATTACCTCCTAAGAGGGAAATACAAAATGAGATACACCTTCAATAGGATTCTCCTCTTCCTAATGTGGACATGTACAGGATGTTGGTTGTGGAGATGACAGAGATCAAGAAGTAGGTACAAGGCTTATTGGATCGAGGGGTCATCAGGCCAAGTTCATCTCCTTGTGGTTCTCCAATCGTGATGGTGCCAAAGAAAGATGGCACATGGTGAATGTGTGTCAATTACCAGGCCTTAAATAAAATCATGGTGAAAAATAGAGACCTTCTTCCTCGTATAGATGATTTACTTGATCAATTAAAGAATGTTGTTTATTTCACAAAATTGGATTTGCGTAGCGGATACCATCAAATCAGGGTCACGGAACAGGATGCATGAAAAATTTCCTTTAAAACCAAACATGGATTGTTTGAGTGGTTAGTTATGCCATTTGGGCTTTGTAATGCTTTGGCAATTTTCATGCGTGTGATGAATGATGTATTCAGGCCTTTCCTAGATGAATTTGTGATTTTGTATTTAGACGACATGATTAGTTTTAGTGGGACTTGGGATGAATAGGTGAGGAATGTAAAGAAAGTATTGGATACTTTGAAAAGGGAAAAGATGTATGTAAAATTGTCTAAATGTGAATTTGGCAAGACTGCACTTGTGTACTTAGGTCATATTGTAGGAGGAGGACAATTAAAAATTGATCCTTCCAAAATTGATGTAATTGTAAATTGGCCTGAGCCAAAAAGTGTAACCGAAGTCCAAAGCTTTTTAGTTGCAATCTAGTATTGGAGGATCTTCATTTCAAACTTCTCCTTTATAGCAGCTCCTTCGCATGCCTTAACAAGTGTGAAGAACACTTTTCAGTGGGAAGGAAAGAAACAAAAATATTTCGACACTTTGAAGGAGAAGATCAATACTGCACTAGTATTATCACAGCCAAATCTTCAAAAACCTTTTGAGATCGAGATAGATGCCAGTGGATACACCATGGGTGCAGTATTGATGCAATATCATAAGCCTATCTATTACCACTTTGAAACTTTTAACCAAGTTGTTGTTAACTATCCTACATATGATAAAGAGTTGTATGCATTAGTTCAAAGTGTAAAGAAATGGAACTACTTGTTAGGGAAGGAAAAAATCATACATACAGATCACCAGCCCTTACAGTATCTTCAAGCACAGACCAAACTGCAACAATCACGATGCTACATATGGATGGGTTTCTACAACAATTTCATTTGATAATCAATTACAAAAAGGGTAGAAGTAACAAGGTAGTTGATATGATTTCTAGACCTCCTATTGTTACTTCTATTATTTTGAAGAATACTTTTTTATCTCATGATATCTATGTAGAACAATATGCCATCGATGAAGATTTTAAAGAAGTATATGAGAATCTAACCCATGGTGCACAAGTAGAGAACTATTTTCTGCGGGGAAAACTACTCTACCATCTCGGAAAGCTATGTATTCCTACAAGTGACAGAGTCCATGTAATATGAGAAGCTCACACTTCTCTTGTGTCTAGGCATTTTCGGGTAGGAAAAAATATGTCTCATTTCCAAAGGTTTTACAGGGGGTTTACCAATGACCAAAGGGGGTCATGACTATTTGTATGTTGTTGTGGATAGGTTCAACAAGATGTGTATCTTGATTCCGTGTAAAAATCATATCACTATTGAGCAAACTGCAAATCTCTTCTTTCAAGATGTTTGGGTTCACTTTGGGTTACCCACATCCATTGTCTCGGATCAAGATACTCGATTCCTTGGGGACTTTTGGAATAGATTGTGGAGGATGATTGTAACACCTTGTTTCCCCCAGTCTGTAAAAATAACTATATTGGCCAAGAACTATGGAAAACTCAAAGATGTACATGTTTGATTTGACGGACCTTTTTATGAAAGGTCGATAAATGTAAATTATGTTATGAATATGTGTTGCATGGCTGTTGGGAGGGGGATTTCATAAAAAAAAGAGACCTCAATGGCTAATGAGAGGTGGTGGAAGGGACCTAGAATGGTTGGGTTAACTTCCACTGAGCCAACACCGTATCGGTTTTACTTGCTCAAAGACCAAAGCAACTCTTTGACCCTAGAATGGATTTCCCGTCAGATTGGTAGTTGGGGAGGATCCTCAAGAGTTAATGAGGGAATGGGGGTGAACCACCCATCCGTAATAGCTCCTAGACCTAACTGCGGATGGGGAAATTCACGCCACATGAAATCTTGTAGAGAAAAAGCAAGAGAAGAAGTGTGGTAAGGGGGAAAGGGGAACGCGCGTGACAGGGATCGCGGGGAAGAACTAGAGAAACTCTATAAACACAGAGAGTTCTAAACAGAGGAGAAGGAGAGTAACCTTCATCCTTCACTTCTATTGAGCTGGAAGTAGAAAATTGAACCTCAAGCATCGTGGTCTAGCTCGGGGGTGGCTAGTGGTAAATCCATTTGGAGTCACTGAGCCTATAATTGGCTAGAAACGAGCACTCCTCTTAGCAGTCGCGTCACACCTGGTGTTTTCTGATAAATGTTGTGTATTTTATTTTTGAATTGAATGCATGCTCATGTTTATACGCTCATAAATGGTTTCTGAATGGAAGTGTTTGCATGTGTTTTGATTTGGAGACAAGGGATACATGTTTATACTTATATTACCATAATCGGTCTATGTATAGAATGAGTAGGTTCAAAATATGAGTCCGTTCCCTTGAGAATTGTCCTATCTACTTGGCTCGCGCTATGCCCTGGATTAATTTTCCAAAGGCACTTCTCTCAGGAAGTTTCCTTGCACTCCAGAGTCAGAGTGAGTCCCTCTAAAGGACTACCATGATAGTAAACCCACAAGTTTACTTTACCCCTACCACCAAATTTATAGCTCGGCGAATTAGGAAGACTTTTACTTAGATCACCAAGCCTAGGGATAATTTACCCAAGAACCTTCTAAAAGATCTGTCAGAGCTCCATTGCCCATTGACCTTAACCTTTGCATAGGCAGGAGGGTGGACTTTCCAAAGTCCTAAAATTCCCAGATTATTCGGACCCGTTCATCGGCATTTCGATGTTTTGGCACCCGGGAAACCAAAGGGCAATATCCTTCGTCGTCGCAAGTCATGAAGTCCCAGTACGTGAAACTCTGAATTAGCTTAGTGTGAATAGATTCCAGCATTTCAGCATTTCGACACCTAGGAAACAAAAGGGCAATATCCTTCGTCATCGCAAGTCGCGAAGACCCAGTACGCAAAACTCTGAATTAGCTTAGTGTGAATAGATTTCGACATTTCGACGTTTCGGCACCCGACAAACCAAAGGGCCAGATCCTTCGTTGTTGCAAGTCATGAAGTCCTGGTATGCGAAGCTCCAAATCATCTTAGTGTGAATAGATTTCGTCATTTTGGCATTTCGGCACCCGGGAAACCAAAGGGAAATACCCTTTGTCATCACAAGTCGCGAAGTCCTAGTACACGAAACTCAGAATTAGCTTAGTGTGAATAGATTTTGTCATTTTGGCATTTCGGCACCCAAGAAACCAAAGGGAAAGTTCATTCGTCTTCACAAGTCACGAAATCCTGGTTCACGAAACTTCAGGAGGATATGGACCATCCATCGGAGGAGATGCATGGTGAGCGGTCAGAGTTCAGGGAAAGCTCTGAAATCCTGTAAGCCATTGGATATCGTAAGACATCAAGGGGGTTAAGGTTGAGTGTCCTTCAATGCCCTTAAGCTCAAGAGGGATAGTGACCATCAGATCCAGATCAATGAGGTTCGTTGATCTCCTACACGAATTCCCATATCATAATTCGTGGATTTGAGTGACAGGAGTTCTGGATTCGTTGCATCATGAACTCTCAGCTCATGAAACTCTGAAGAGATCTGGACCGTTGGATCCATATCATCGAGGAATGTTGGATCTTGTACAAGAACTCACATGAACTATTTTCGTGTTTTGGGGTTTGAAGAGTCAAAAGACTCAACTCGCTTGCATTTTGAACTCCCAGTTACCGAAGTCCCGATATGGCCAGGACCATTGGATTAGGGGGAATATTTGCAGTCGTCGATCTCAACAAAGGGACAATTTCAAGTTTCGGGGTTTGAAAAGTTGAAAGACTAGACTCTTGGGCATTGTTGAGTCATGAAATGTGAAAGGTGCCTCTTGGCTTGGCCTGGGTTCATAACTGATGATCACATGGAGGCTAAGCCCACGCTCGGTGCTTGAGTTGTGCACGACAAGTTTTCAATGAGAGAACCAGCGGATTGGTTTAGTGAAGGTTCCAAAAGAAAGAGCTACCATGTGCTAGAACCTCATAGGAACTCAGGGATTATGTCCCTCGAGAAAGAAAGGATAAAAAGGCGGAAAAAAAAATCCCTATTATGTCGTAGTGGGTGTGTGAAAAATTGGTATCAGAGCATGGTTACAACACTTGGCCTGCTTGGGCTCATGGACGATTTGCACAAAAAATCCATATGAAGTACTCTTAAAAAGGAGCATTTCTCTATCCTAAACCTCCCTTATCAAAAGATGAAGTTAATAATGAAAATTTCTATTGTGTTTATGCATTTGAAAAATATGAATTATGCGCTGATTTTGAATGAATATAATGTTGACTAACAACAAGTGTTTTTCTTGCACAACAAATGGACGATCAACTATGAGAAACTGCAGACACATATAATGGTGATGCACCACAAAGTGGGGGATGGATCCCACAATAAAGACGAAGAGTCTGATGAAAGGAGAGTGGTGGAGACCCCTCCAGATCTAGATGAGATTGTGAGGAGCCTCATTGTCGAACTACAGAGCTGCAAGGCCGACAATGAGAGGTTGATAAAAGAGAAAGAGAAGCAAATGGATATTAATGCAGTTTTGCTACAGAGCTTATCCGACATACAAAGACAATTGCAGCATGGACCTGACACCAGTCACACGGACCAACGACATACAAAGAGAAGTCGAAGCCCACCTAGGATAGGAAACGTGGCCCTTTAAGTGGCCACACTAGGAGGAGCACCTCGAGAAAGGATCACCCCAGAGATAAGGGACAAGCATCGGATGATTCCTCTGGAAAGGAAACTAGAGACCTGGAGGGATCTTCTAGTAGCAGAACTAGTTCTTATTCCCAAAGAAAATGAAAGAAGTGAAATCATTCCAAAAATCATAATATCAAATAATTCAAGAAGGCCAAACCACCCTCTTTCGACGGTGAAATAAAGAAGGGAGAGGAAGCGGAGGCCTGGCTTCTTGGACTAAAGAAGTATTTCAGATTCCATGACTTCGCGGAAAATTTGAAGGCCCGAGTAGCCACTTTCAACCTAAATGGGAAGGCTTCCATTTGGTGGGAAGACCTTAAGAACATAAAAGGTATTCACAAAGAAGACCTATCTTGGGAACGGTTTGAGAAATAATTCAACAAGAAGTATCTGTTGAAAAAGTATTTCAATGAAAAGACTAAAGAATTCTATAAACTCAAGCTGGGCCAATGCACCATAGAGGAATATGTCAGCAAATTCCTTGAAATGTTGAGGTACGTACCCTATATAAAAGCAGAAAAGGCAAAGGTGCAACAATTCATCAGTGGAATACCTAAGGACTATCAGAACAAGATTGATTCTGACAAGCCAAATACCCTAGAAGATAATATCTGAAAGGCAAGATATTGTTATGAACAGCTTGGGCATCGGACAGAAGCTCGTGAAAGCTGGAAGTAGAAGAATAGTTCAGGATTCCAGAAAAAGGGGTTTAAATCCCCAATATTTAAAAACTATAAAAAGGACTCAAGGATGAGCTTTCCAAATTGAAGTGTACACTAGAAGAATTTCCCCTCCCAAAGCAGAAATAAACCTTTTGGATCTACCCCAAGAAAGATTGATAACCCGAAGAAAGAACCCTTAAAATGTTGGGGTTGTGGAGAAGAACATCTACTGAGGGACTGTCCACACCGACAACAAAATAGTCGAAGAATTTACAACGTTCAAGAAGCTACCACCGTCAATGACGTGGCCAAGAGTATGCCGCAAATTTATGCTGTCGTGGATAATAAACAAGCTAACAACCAAGATTCAGTGGTGGATATGGAAGGTATGATCACCAACCATCTAGTGTCTATTCTAATTGACCTTGGTTCAAATTTGAGTTATATATCCCCTAAGGTTGTTGATAAGTGTAAATTATAGCGACATAAACATGCCAAGCCATGGTTGGTACAGTTAGCCACTGGCACCAAAAGAAAGGTAGCGGAGGTCATACCAGCTTTTCAATTCACTATGGGTGAATTCCCCACCCAAGCAACCCTTAACATATTACCCCTAGGATCGTATGACTTGTTGATTGGTATGGAATGGATAGCCACATATAAAGTTAGACTGGATTGTTACCATAAAACCTTAGAATGTGTAAGTGAAGAAGGAAGAAGGATAACCCTTCAAGGGATCAAAAAACCTGTCTCAGTGAGATGAATATCAGCCCTTCAAATGAGAAAGTATTGCAGAAAGGGATGTCCACTATATGCGATACAGGTGTTGGAATCAGTTGAAGATGAAAAACCAAGCCTCGAAGACCACCCCACACTAATAAAATATAGAGATGTATTCCCGAAAGAGGTATCGAGTTTACCTTCGAGAAGGGACATTGACTTCTCGATAGAACTTGCACCAGGAGTGATGCCAGTGTCTAGGACAACCTATAGAATGAGCACACCTGAGCTAGTTGAGCTTAAACTACAACTAAAGGAAATGATGGAAAAAATCTATATTCAACCCAGCATGTCTCCATGGGGAGCACCAATCTTGTTTGTGAAAAATAAAGACGGTACACTCCGACTGTGCATAGATTATAGACAACTCAATAAGGTAACCATAAAGAACAAGTACCCCTTACCCAGGATCGATGATCTGTTTGATCAATTGGGAGGTGCTTCCATATTCTCAAAGATTGACTTGAGATATGGATACCATCAAGTCCAAATCAAGGATGAAGACATCCACAAAACTGCCTTCAGGATGAGATATGGTCACTATGAGTTTGTGGTAGTACCATTTGGATTGACCAATGCCCCTACCACTTTTATGTGCTTGATGAACAATGTGCTCAGCAAATTCCTAGACAAATTTGTACTGGTTTTTATTGACGATATATTAATTTACTCCAATAATAGAGAAGAACATGAGGAACATCTTAGACATGTGCTTCAAGTGATAAGAGAACATCAGCTCTACACCAAATTTAGCAAGTGTGACTTTTTCCAGAAGAAAATACATTATTTGGGCTATGTCATATCTGAAGAGGGAGTAGCCGTAGATCCTGACAAGATCATGTCTATCATGGAATGGCCTACCCCAAAGGACGTTTCGGATATCAAATCCTTTATGGGCTTAGCAAGATACTATAGGAGATTTATAAAAGGATTCTCCAAGATTGGTTGTCCAATCACTGCCCTCTAGAAGAAGGGAGCTAAATTCACGTGGACATAAGAATGTGAAGAAAGATTTCAATCCCTGAAACACCTTCTGACCCATGCACCCATGCTGAAGATTGTTGATCCCGAAAATGATTTCCTCGTGTGCATAGATGCCTGTAAGGAAGGGCTCGGAGGAAGTCCTTATGCAAGGAGGGAGTGTAGTCTACTATGAATGCCAAAAATTGAATGAGCATGAAGTCAACTATGTGACCCATGATCTAGAGTTGGCCTCCATAATGCACGCCTTAAAAATGTGGATACATTACCTCCTAGGAAGGAAATTTGTACTTATGATAGACCACTCTGGATTGCGATATCTGTTTGACCAACCAAAGATCAATGCCAGACAAGATAGGTGGATGGCCCTCCTTAGTGAGTTTGATTTTGAAATCAAACATGTTAAAGGAAAGGAAAATAAGGTGGTCAATGCCCTTAGCAAAAGTATGAAAAAAATTCACCTGGTAGCGCTAAGCACCTCCGAGACGAATGTCAAAGAAAGAGTTAGGAATGCATAAGAGACAGACACATTCTTCCAGAACGTGACCTCGTACCTGGAGCAAGAACCCACAGGAATAAAGTATGAAGGCTACCAGATGATAGATGGAGGTATGCTAAATTATAGAAACAGATTGTATATTCCAGATTGTGACGATTTGAAGAGGTTCATAATGGCTGAACTACATAAAATACCATATAATGGTCACCTAGGATATCAAAAGATGATCACGGACACTAGGAAACAATTCAATTGGCTTGGGTTAAAGAAAGACATATCTAACTATTTAGCTAAGTGACTAGAATGCCAATAGGTTAAAGAAGAACACCGGCACCCAGCAGGATTATTACAACCTCTACCAATCCTGAAATGGAAGTGGGAAACCATTTCCATGGACTTCATCACCGGATTACCAACATCGACCAAACAGAATGATGCCATCATGGTAGTGGTGGATAAATTGAGCAAGTCCACCCATTTTATCCCCGTTAAATCGACTTGCAGGGAAATAGATATCACCAGTATATTCATGAAGGAGATATTCAGACTACATGGTATGCCTAAAGAGATTGTGTCTGACAGAGACACGAAATTTACTTCCAACTTTTGGAAATCCTTGATGGCTGGTCTAGAGACCAAATTACTGTTTAGCACAGCCTATCATCCTCAAACCAATGGAAAGACGAAAAGAGTGAACCAAATATTGGAAGACATGCTAAGAATGCATGTAATGCATCAACCCAAGAAGTGGGAAGATTACCTGCCACTGGTGGAATTCGCCTACAACAACGGCTACCAAGAATCCCTAAAGACGAGTCCTTTCGAAGTCCTCTATGGTAGACAGTGAAACACTCTAGTCAGTTGGACTAATCTCATAAACAGAATTACTATTGGACCCGACATGCTAAAAGAAATGGAACAACAAGTGATTTAGATAAAATAGAATCTGAAGGTCGCTCAGAACAGACAGAAAAGTTACGTTGACCGAAAGAGAACTCCAAGAGAATTCAG
>JZKD02S1672679.1:959332-969718 GCA_000966675.3 Picea glauca | reverse complement strand
ACTCATACCATTACCCATCAAACAAACTTGGGTCCATTACCCAAACCTGGGGTCTCCAACTTCTGATGGCCATAACTCTCTAACCGTGAGGAATTATGTGACATTCCACATACCACCGGAAATGACATGACAAGAACTATCCATATAGAATATTTTCCCTGGAAAATTCACTTTCCTTCATCTCATTATTCCATAATTAAGCATGGGTCTCTTACTCCACAAAGCATCTTCCCGTGAGGGATTTCACCATAAGGGAACCACTTTGGAGTTCATCCATGTTTACTTATTATAAACCATGACAAAAAAATAATGAGTCATATTTACATCAAATACTATTGGGTCCATTACCCAAAACTTTGTGCTATGGGTCTTTCTTCAAGGGTTGACATCAATGACAACCAACCTTAATCAACATATAGGCTAGTACTTCCTCCCACAGTAAAAGCACATAATGTTTTTCATGTTTCATTATTGAAGAAATATGTACATGATTCTAATCATATAATTTATTGGTCTATGATCCAGGTGGAACTGGAGGGAGAATTCCGCCAGAACCTCAATGCATACTGGATAGAAAGGAAACCCCATTCAGGAATTGAACCATTGCACAGGTCAAGGTGCAATGGAAACATTTTGGCCCAGATGAGGCTACCTGGGAAATGGAAGATTCCATGAAACATGCATATCCAATTTTGTTTACTTCTGTACATACAAGTCATATTGATAGATAGGAAATCGAGGACGATGCTCCTTTAAGGGGGAGGGAATTGTAACACCTTGTTTCCCCCAGCCTGTAAAAATAACTATATTGGCCATGAACTATGGAAAACTCAAAGACGTGAATGTTTGATTTGACAGACCTTTTTATGAAAGGTCGATAAATGTAAATTATGTTATGAATATGTGTTGCATGGCTGCTGGGAGGGGGATGTGCTAAAAAAAGACACCATGATGGCTAATGAGAGGCAGTGGAAGGGACCTGGAATGGTTGTGTTAACTTCCACCAAGCCAACACCGTACTAGTTTTACTTGCTCAAATACCAAAGTAACTCTCTAACCCCAGATTGGATTTCCCATCAGATTGGTAGGTGGGGAGGCTTCTCAAGAGTTAATGAGGGGATGGGGGTGAACCGACCATCCATAACAACTCCCAGACCTGACCGTGGATGGGGAAATTTGTGCCACACACAATCTTGCAGAGAAAAAGAAAGAGAGGAAGTGTGGTAAGGGGGAAAAGGGAAAGCATGGGACAGGGATCATGGGGAAGAACTGGAGAAACTCTAGAAACACAGGGAGTTCTGAACAGAGGAGAAGGAGAGTAACCTTCGTCCTTGACTTCTGTTGAGCTAGAAGTAGAAAATTGAACCTCAAGCATCATGGTCTAGCTCGAGGGTGGCTAGTGGTAAATCTATTTAGAGTCACTGAGCCTACGGTTGGGTGGAAACGAGCACCCCTCTCAACAGTTGCGTCACACCTGGTGTTTTCTGATAAGTGCTATGTCTTGTATTTTTGAATTTAATGCATGTTCATGTTTATACACTCATAAATGGTTTCTGTATGGAAGTGTTTGCCTGTGTTTTGATTTGGAGACAAGGGATACATATTTATACTTATATGACCATAATCGGTCTTGTATAGAATGAGTAGGTTCAAAATACGAGTCTTTTCCCTTGAGAATTGTTCTATGTACTTGGCTCGCGCTATTCCCTGGTTTAATTTTCCAAATGCACTTCTCTCGAGAAGTTTCCTCGCACTCCAGAGTCGAAGTGAGTCCCTCGAAAGGACTACCATGATAGTAAAACCACAAGTTTACTTTACCCCTACCACCGAATTTATAGCTCAGCGAATTAGGAAGACTTTTACTCAGGTCACCAAGCATAGGGATAATTTACCCAAGAACCTTCAAAAAGATCTGTCGGAGCTCTATTGCCCATCGACCTTAACCCTTGCATAGGTAGGAGGGTGAAATTGGTAACGTCCTGAAAGTCCTAGAGTATTTGGACTCGTTCATCGGCATTTCGGCATTTTGGCACCCAGGAAACCAAAGGGCAAGATCCTTCGTCGTCACAAGTCGCGAAGTCCCAGTACATGAAACTCCGAATTAGCTTATTGTGAATAGATTATGGCATTTCTGCATTTCAACACCCAGGAAACCAAAAGGAAAGATCCTTCATCATCGCAAGTTGTGAAGTCCCGGTACGTAAAACTCCGAATTAGCTTAGTGTGAATAGATTTTGGCATTTCGGTGTTTCGGCACCCGGGAAACCAAAGGGCTAGATCCTTCATCGTCGCAAGTCACGAAGTCCTGGTATGTGAAACTTCGAATTAGCTTAGTGTGAATAGATTTCAGCATTTTGACGTTTTGGGACCCAGGAAACCAAAGGGAAAGACCCTTCGTCTTCGCAAGTCATGAAGTACCGGTATGTGAAACTCCGAATTAGCTTAGTGTGAATAGATTTCGACATTTCAGCGTTTTGGCACCCGAGAAACCAAAGGCCAAGTTGCTTCGTCTTTGCAAGTCGCAAAATCCTGGTTCACAAAACTCCGGGAGGATCTGGACCATCCATCGGAGGAGACGCGTGGTGAGCTGTCAGAGTTTGGGGAAAGCTCTGAAACCCCGTAAGCCATTGGATCTCATAGGACAAAAAGGGGGTTAAGGCTGAGTGTCCTTCAACGCCCTTAAGATTAGGAGGGATGGTGACAGTCAAATCCAAATCAATGAGGTTCATTGATCTCCTACACGAATGCCCATATCGGAATTCATGGATTTGAGTGATAGGAGTTCTGGAGTCATTACATCGTGAAATCCCAATTCACGAAACTCCGAAGAGATCTGGACCATTGGATCCATATCATCGAGGACCGTCAGATCTCGTACAATAACGCACGTATCAGATTTTGGGTTTCGTGGTTTGAAGAGTCAAAAGACTCGACTCGCTTGCATTTCGAACTCTTGGTTACCGAAGTCTCGATACAGCTAGGATTGTCGGATCAGGGGGGAATATTTGCAGTCATCGATCTCAATGAATGGATGATTTCGGGTTTCGGGGTTTGAAAAGTCGAAAGACTAGAATATCGGGCATCGTTGAGTTTCAAAATGAGAAAGGCGCCTCTTGGCTTGGCCTGGGGCCATAACCGATGATCACATGGAGGCTAAGCCCACGCTTGGTGCTTGAGTTGTGCATGATGGGTTTTCAATGAAAGAATCGATAGATTGGTTTAGTGAAGGTTCCGATAGAAAGATCAATCCTGCGCTAGGACCTCGTAGGAACTCGGGGATTCTGTCCCTCGAGAAAGAAAGGAGAAAAAGGAGAAAAAAAAAAAAACCTATTATGCCGTAGTGGGTGTGTGACAATGATGGACACCAAATTGAAGAGGAGTGTTTCTTTCCATCCACAGACCAATGGACAGATAGAGATGGTAAACATAACAATGGTACTTTTTCTTCGAGGCTACTGTAGAAATAATCCCAAGTTATGGGATGAACAGATACCTTGTGTACAACATGCTTACTACCGATATTTACGTTCCTCCACTCAGAGTTCACCTTTTGAGACATGTTTTGGGTACCTACCCAAGGTTCCTTTGGAATCGATGTATGGGAGAGATACTGATGTGAATCAAGAATGAATAGAGGATAGAGCCCACAAGTTCATCCAAAGGATCCAACAGGTGCACCAGGAAGTCAAGGAACAATTCGAGAAAAGTCAAGCAAAGTATAAAGCTCGACATGACAAGCACAGGGTTGACCATCAGTTCCAGGTTGGAGACTAGGTATAGATTCACATCAGCAAGGAGATATTTAAGGGTGAAGGCAAGAAACTCAAGCGCATTTGTTATGGACCCTTCACTATTTTGGGGAAAATTGGTACCAATGATTTTCGTCTGGATATTCCACCTTATATGCAGATTTACTCAGTTGTGAACATTGATAACTTGAAACTTTTTTAGCCTCCCATGATCGTAGATCAAGATGGTGAAGTTTCAATACGTTCAGTTGATGAGTTTTCACCTGACTACTTGGATGAGTTACAGAAATATAACATCCTGGATAGAAGGATGACGACTTCACACAGGGGTGATGTTGATTATCTTCAAGCAGGCTTAAAGGGAACACATCCAAGCAAGGAAAAGTGGATAAAGAAGGACAAAGTGAGGGGACTCTTCCCTCACTTACCTATTGATTGATGAAATATTTTGGTGGTCCAAAAATCTCTCAGTGGGAAGGAGTGATCCAAAAAGGATCCAGAGAAGGATAATAACAACTTAGAACTTACAGAGGCAACTCAGGATGCTCAGAATGGCCTCAACAAACAAAGAAAGGGAAAACATTCAAAGTTCCCAAACCTCAGTGAAAATGACATTATCGTGAACAATGCATCACAATATTTCTAACAGTGCAAACGACTCGTCAAATGAAGTTACATATTGAAATATATTTGTGGTCAAAGTTTGGTCAACCTAGCCCAGTTAGCAAGGGGATGGGTCAGCATCCGTACTACTGACGTCATCATTCGTACAGATGACATCAACATCTATACAACACACATGGAAGGAATAGAAGGTGACACATGTAATGTTGACATCATCATGGTAATGTGGCAGAACTAGCGGTTTCCACATGTCACCCAGTTTTGGCACTTTCGGGATGATCTGTGGACCAATATGATCATGCCACATGGCAGTCTGTACACTAACATGGCATGATGATGTGTCACAATGACGTGGCATGCTGAAATGGTAGAGGAAACCATGGCCCAATGGGAGGCTTCCACCTAGCCCAATCAGGGACTGCCACGTGACAGGCGAAAAAAGCTCAATGACATCCCATGAGCAAATTTTGAAAAAAATTAAAAGTCTGGCGGGTTCGCCAAATTTGGTGGACCATGCCAAAATTGGTCGTGTTCTAACCGTTGGAGATATGGATAGTGCCACTGCCAAACTTGGTGGAACAACTTTGGGTTAAATATATTACAATGAATTAAAACCAAAAGGGGGAGGTTCGTGGGTTTGACCCTGTGACCTCCTCCCTACTATAAACCTTTACATTCGCGCCCAAACCAATAGGCCAACGACCTTCATTGTTATCAATGAACATGATTATCACTTAAATGTTGAGTCCACCTAGCCCTGGGAGAAAGGCACGTGTATGGTACAACCTTGGGCATGCATTTCTATGCAGTCCAGTCATTAATTGCAGATTGCAGAGGGGCACAGAAATCGAGACAAATTTCTTCTTAGGTCTGGGAGTGCCAGAGTCGGATAGAGGCATGGAGATAGCCATTTTTGGGTATTATCATGCGAGGTGAGCTACCAACTTTCTTTTGTAATATTCAACCATTCTATCGGGATCAATCTTGTTTTCACATATACTTCAATCTTATGCAATTATTGTATTCAAGACAATGTTCCATTAACCATTTTTATCACATAAACACTAAATCTATTATAAAATTCCAAAACTATTCATTTTTGCACCGTTGAAGATAGGAATTAATTAAACCATTCATTTTTGCAACGTTGAAAATAGAAGTAATGCAAGTAAATGAGAAGGTTAACTTGCTTGAATCCATTTCACTTGTTTCGGCCTACCAGTTGTGATATCATAATTCTTTAATATAGGGAACACAACTTGATATATTTCAACGAAAGTACTATATGCAATGTCAACCTGCAGAAATGGTATACAACATCTCTCCATTTTCAATTCGGATCATAATATAATATAAGGTAAAATTTCAAACAAAATATAAAGATGTCATACCACACTGAATTGACCTAAAATGAAATGCCCATCAGCAAAATTTCCCAGATAATTTTCCAAATAATCAAGAGTATGCACTATCATTATGGGAAGTGCATCTATATTATTAATCCAGACTCTTCATAATCCGTTGAAGATAAGAAATCTTATTAAAATGTAAGAGATGGTTGTTTGAACAGTGTTCTTACCAGCTTCTTGTGTAGCCTCTGGCTTGGGCTTGGTCAAAACGTTGAATACATAAAAATAATATTATGATCATTACCACTATTTGAGAGTGTAGGAAAAATTCATTTGCAAATATTTCTCTGCAAACTCAGGGTTTCATTTAAAATTGTGAAATATTCACATGTTTGTTTTGGAATGGTGTAGGCACAATTTGGTTCCCATCACCTAGCTTGAATGGTTGTTGAAGAATCCGAGATTGACGAGGAAAATTTTAGGCTCCTTGACCAGACAAAGAAACAAATTCAATCATCTTGACCACATGAAGCAACAAATTCAAGCCCCTTGATCAGATGAAGAAACAAAGTCAGTTTGAGCCTTGGTATCTAGCAAGAGAGTCCGATAATCCACTTCATGAGAGATTGCATTGAAGTACTTCATTGAAGGTATGAATGTTATTCGAGAGACAACTTCAGGAGTGACTTCCTTAAAGGTATGAAAGTTTCAATGACAGTTTCATTCATTCTAAGCCATGGCATCCAGCAAGAGATTCTGAGCAGCCACTTCAGGAGTGATTGCATTGAAGGTATGAAAGTTGTCTGAGCGACCACTTCAGGAGAAACTGCATTTAAGGTATGAAAGTTTCAATGATGGTTTCATTCAAGATTATCATCAATACCACTAGTTTAGAGTGTATGACAAACAACTCATTTGCAAATCTTTCTCTGCAAACTTGGGGTTTCATTTAAAATTGTGAGGGTGGTGGGGAAGGCGATAAAGATAAGGGTGAAGATAGCATTTTTCCTAAATATTCCAAGTTCTTGAGATCTGATTTATGTGTATGTGAGGGCATGCATATGTCCATGACCATTCATCCCATATCCATCTGGTTAAGATGGAATAGTAAGTGAGAGCAACAGATGTCCATGGCTAGCCATCTCCTAGCCATCTAGTTAAGAAGGAATAGTGTGTGGCTCTTTGCAAACATTTTCAAATTATTCTTTTTTAAATCAATTTTCAACTCTGAAAAATGTGTAAATAAAAGTTGTATACACCAAGAAAAATTAAGTCCCATCTGGATTGTTGGACCAATCGATAATCAAATTTATGAATTTAAAATATTTCATTAATATTTTTGGTTTTCATTAAAAATGAATTTAATATGTGTATTTATCAAACACAATGAAACAATTTTAAAACACTATAAAATGGACCACTTAATGTAACAAAACACATCGGTTAATAGGCAGTCACCTTTCGTTGAGAGTGAGGTGGTTGTTATAGTCCCTAGCTGAAGGCAGGGACTAATAAGCACATACCAAACTCAATAAATACACACCAAACTAAACTTAGGGAACAATTATCAAATAGTGTAGATAATACAAGTTCCATGTAGCCATAAAAACAGATAAATTCAACAAATTATTACTCACACACATACAAATAAGATTATTTATGTGGATGATAAAATATGTTATATAGTAAGGTTCTAGAAAGGGGTAAAAACAAGGAAACTAGGTGAAGCTTAGCTAGTGTAACACCGACATCGAGTGATAGTAGTGCATCTTTTGAGGTAAGGCCTAACAGAGCATGTTGTCTTGTAAAAAATATGAGTGTAATAAGACCTCCCACACTGAGGTCGACATAGAATTAACTTAGAAGATAATGCTTTGTAGTTAATATACTAATAGACCTTTTGAGTGTAATAAGACCTCCCATACCAAGTGTTAGCACTAGAAGTCACCTTCAGATTGCATTGAAGGTAATCCCAGCACCCATCAGTTTATATGTCACAGGTAATTGAGTTTTGAGTGGTCAAATGGAGAAAACTCAATAATAATAGCGTTCTAACTCAGAAATCTGGACTAGCATGCACCAACCATTAAGGTCTTGAATAAACTTCAGTCAGTAAGTTGGAGTAAGGGTGAGTAGGAGGAATATTTAGTGAGAAAGGTGTACAGGTCCGCTATGAACATTAGATTTTCCAGCAGCCTAAGGAGGACAAAATTAAACACAAGGTCCTCTTGGATTCAAATTTCAAAGAAGCTGAAAGAAATCATAATAGTACTATAATCAAGCATTTATCATAATACAGTTACAACAATCCATGTGAATCAATAAAACATGAACTCTCTCAGTATCAAAGGAAAATAATATGGAGTAAGAAATATGACTTAGATTAACCAAGATGTCTCAAAAATAAATACATAACCAGAGAACCAGTTGTTCTCAATCAAAATATTACAATAGCAGGGAGCCTAGCTCAACCATTCGACCCTTACAAAATATCAAAACTGCCTATATATAAGAAGAACTACTGCAACCATGAGGAGTGTGATCGTATTGTTGCATTCAAAGTTTTCATTCAATGTCTGCTCTGTCAGACTATGCAGACAATCTTTTGTTGTCAAACGTGAGCTCCTCTGTCTGGACCTTCTTTGTCAGACTGCACATGAAACTCTATGTTAGACGTGAGCTCAAATATGCCAATCCTTTATAGCTTTCCATTTATGTGTTGAGACGAGGTATCAACCACCGCTCTGATTCTCAGTAACCACCTTCATCAGGATCAGGATGAGGCCTGACACTCATAACTATTCTTAAATGGTGCAAACGACTTCTGCGAGTCAATTTTGACGCGTCAAGGTTATGTAGATCATCTTTTGTGACCAATACAGGCACATCATGTGGCGGGCCAATAACGTATGCACAGGGGTGATATGGAGTGAAATGTTTGGCACAAACTTGCATGGCATGACGAGTGAGCGATGGTCACGTGGAAGGAAGTGGAGGATGATGGAGATTTTCAGACCCCCAAAATTTTATTTTTCCTGTGAAAATCATGGGAAAAATGCCACATGATTTATACCATAATGCTCCTAAGGGTAAACCTCAATTATGCTTGATTCCTATGAAATAGGTTTCAAATTATGGTGTTAACATTTGGATCCACAGGGGATGGCGTGCTCCATGTGAGCTGCCAAGAACAAGTAGTTCCAGTGCCTTAGTTGTTGGGCTATGAAGTCATGCTCTGAAACATCATACTAAAGAAAACAGGCCGATAAGGACAGTATTCTAAAAATGAAAGAAAACACACCTGCTCCTGAGGGAGATTATTTATGTACAAAACCTAAGTTAACTGACTTTTACAAAATGCTAGGTGAAAGAAAACTTCCACCATAGCCATTCAAACAATTTGATAATTGAATCCTTCGCTTCACTGCAAATGATCTATAAAATACAAGGAAAGCATGACAGCTGACTAATTTCATTCTTATGATCACCCATATTACCTTCAAATGTTGATAAAAAGATCAAGCCTACATGCTCCAAAGCATTTGAAAAGTGTAACTTTATGTACTCATCGACAAGGTCATGAAATTCAAGGCAACACAGGATTAACTTATGAAAGGTTACCTTCATTGTTTCAAAGTTGCTGACAATTGTCTTAGGCACACTTGATTGAATGAAATCCACAAACATTTGTGTGTCAAAAAATGGCTTGATGTGAATTGTAGGTACAAGTGAAAGAAGGTTGGACATAGGAGGCTGTTGATTCACTGATGACTGATGATTTACTTCTGGCTATGTATAAATGATCTCTTCACGTGCCTCAAATAAGGGCTGCTCCTAGTCAAACTCTCGAGTTGTGTCTTCTGTGACAAGGACAACTTTTGCATCATCCTTACTATATTCATAGTGATCAAATATAATATAAGATTGTTGCTCATCATCGCTATAATATTTATCAAAAGTGGGCTGCCTTTCATGTATATGATCAACCTTTAAAATAGTAATTTCATCAAGAATACAACTATTAAAAATATCCATTTCAGTAATAGTAGTAACTGTTGCTTCTAGTTGTTCATACATGTTATAACCCTAAAATGCACTATACAGGTTTACCTGGCGTCAGGCCAACTCGTGCCTCTTCCTAGCCAAATCCATGCTGAGCAAATCCTCAAAAAACCACTTAAAACAAGCAACCCGCGCCCTAACTTCTCACTGGGCGCGGGCATCCGCTTGCTTTCCTTTTACTGCACGCGGGCATCTGCGGGCTAGCCCAAAACAGCCTGCGAGTACCTAACAAAGCAAAAAATCAAGGAAGTTTCCACTGAGACACGAGGCTTTTTGTCAGTTAATTGAAACTCTCCACCATGCATGGCCAAGAGTTTGCCTAAAACCCTAGCTCTTCCTAGCCTATAAAAGGAGGGGTAGGGGTACTAATCAAAGGGGGAAAAAGGATAGCAAAGAAACTCTGCCAAAATTTCCAAGACTATTATTGTCCCCACCCTTTAGCTTTGCCTTAAGCTTCAGGAGAACTTCATATTGCAGCAGTTGGAGAAAAAAAGAAGAGGAGGAGCCCAGGATCAGGATCGAGGAACGGTGGCCAGTCTCAGAACTCATTGTAAGTGATTCATTTTGAGACTAATGAAAAAGATGCTTTTCCTGTCCCAAGT
>JZKD02S1672679.1:907721-919590 GCA_000966675.3 Picea glauca | reverse complement strand
CACCCTCCTTGAATCAAAATAGTACAAATCATGATAAGCCTTTGTCACTTCCAGTCCCAATTCTTCCATGACTATTTTGGGCATAAGGTTGTGGGAAGCTCCTGAATCCATGAGGCAATTATGCTGCACTTTATCATGTATGTTCAGGGAGGTGTAGAAGGGAGGGGATGAATCATATTTGTCTTCCACCATGGGACCTAGGATGAATGATGGATTTTCATCTTGAAGGTTCACTGAGTCAGAGGAAGGCTGGGGGGACTCAGATTGTAGTAGTTTGGAGAGGGACCTTTTGAAATATTCATTTTTAACTAGCTCTGAGAAGGGGTAGGGAATTCCAATATTTTGAATTTCATGCTCAAAATTAAAGGAGGAAATAGGCTTAGGAGCTTCCCTTACCTCAGAGACAGGTTCTTTGACTGCTGGCGAAGTATTCTGAGTTTTTTTTTCTTTAGTAGTGATTGTTGTAGATTTAGTAGGCCTTTCTGCTATGAGGAGTTGATCTTGGCTGTCAAAATTTCCTTCTTTCTTCTTTGACCTGAGAGGGTATCTATTAGGAATGTTGTTGGCCTTTTCTCCTTTACCTAACTCATTGATTTGAATGTTCATAATGGATTCTTCGTATGCAGATTGAGTCAAATGGGGAAAAGGGGAAGTTTCTTCAATACAGTGAATTTCAGGGTCAAGCTCATCTATCTCCTCTCCTTCCTCATGAGAAACTAGGTTATTTTGGAGAGGGGTTTGAATCCTTTGATCTTCCCTATCTTTCCCCCTTTGTTCCCTTTGGAAATCCTATGGCACATTGTTATTAGGTCTCCTGAAACCTCTATTATCAGCATTCTAGGGATTTATGTACATGGGCTTCCCTTCTAACTCCTACCTTTCCATCCTAGCCGAAAGAGATTTTAGCATTCTAGTTACCTCGTCCGACTGAAGGGGAAGGGGAGAGGAATAGGATGGGGAGGCTTTAGGTATTTTCCTAGATATATCTCTATCAGCCTTATCCCCGAGTCGGTCAACAACTAGTATGTTAGATTCTACTTCCACGGTTGCATCCTATATATGAGACATAGTAGTGGCTCTTCTCTCCCTCAACAGAAGGCAGAAATCAGGATCAAAAGCACTAGCATAAGTGATATTAGAAGAGGCTTCTGAGGTATTTATCTCAGCGGGGATTTTGTTATACATTTTATTGAATCTATTAGATAAGTCAGAGACAGACTCTCCTTTTCTCTTCTAGGACCCGAACTCTTTCATGTAATACATCAAGTCTTTTTTGTCTCCCAATTGTCTCAGAAAGGAGTGATCCAAGGCCTCAATCCCATCTATAGATCCAGGATGTAAGGCTCTAAACCATTTCCTAGCTTCGCCTTCGAGGCTATGGACAAAAATTCTCATCCATACATCTGCATGCATGATAACATGATCACCTATGAAGCTGTAAAAGGCTTCAAGGTGTTCTTCTGCAACTATGTCCCCTTTTCCTGTGAACTTGGGTAGTTGCTTAAGGTATACGTCTGCTGGAAGGGAATTGAGAGGCTATGGTAACACAAGGGGAGCATACCTAGTAGCTATTATGGCCTCCATTCTGGTCATGGGGGGATTAACTCCTGCGATGGGAATATTAGGTGGAGGAGAACTCGGAGGAGAAGGAGTTTGAATAGGGGATATAGGAAATGAGCTTCCTGGAGGAAAGGGAAACAATGGGGAATACAGAGAGAGAGCTAAGGGACCTGAATGGGAAAACGCTTCTCTTTGTGCAGTAACAACAACAAAAAGGAGGTGGTGAAATCTTCTGCGGTTTGAGGTTTGTGCCAAGGTATAACTTCGGGGGAGCCAAGGTATAGCTTCGGGGGAGAGGGGAGTGACAAGGATTTCTCCTCCTATCCTAGACCAGGAGGAGAAAACTCAGCAGGAACACTCCTGAAATTCAGGAAATGGGAAACCCCAGAAAGAGGTTTGCTAGGAAGCTGAGAAGAAGAAAATGGAGTTTCTACAGAAGGAGGTGGAAAATTACCTAGTTCAGCGGTGGAGCTTTCTCCTTGAGAGGCCTTCCATTTTCTAATAATCACCTCCAGATCCACTTCAAGCATGGCTAGAGGCATTTGTGGATGGGAGCGCATGTGTCTATCGCTGGAATCCACAACTAACACAACCGGTTTGCCGCAGTGGAGTCGTCACAATGGAGTCACCAGGTGCACAGTAGCAATCTTCAAGGGCTCTGATGCCTGATGCACCTTCAGAATTAGAAGCTCAATGTCATTCAATCCCAGGGAAGATTTTCAACTTCGTCCTCGGCAACAACGCCAAAAATGTTGGCGACGGAAGTCATTCCTGGATTGCAGCAGGAGCAGAGCCTGACACTCATCCATTTATGTCATGTTTTTTTATAAATGGGTGATCGAATGGAAGTAAACTTGAAACAATATCATTCTAACTCATAAAACTGGGCTAGAAAAGAGTGACACATGAGGTCTTGACCTAACTTAAGTCAGTAATAATGATAGTGGTAAGTGTAGGGAAGAGAGGGGAAATAAAGTCTGCTCTGGACATCTGGTCTTCCAGCAGTCTTCACAAAGAGGAAAAGTTTCGGATATGAGATCCTCTCAAAGATGAATAAACTTCAAAATGAACCTAAGAAGATTGAAGAACTGATAAAATCAAACCTACATAATATAACAATGCAACACCCGACTGGATCATTCATGCCCGAGATTTTAGATTCAAAGGAAAAAGGAAAAGAAGAAGCTGGCTATCATTAAACAAGAAGTCTCAAATGTTCTTTCATAACCAGAGAACCAAAGGCTGGATTAAATCTTTACAATCGAGAGTTGTTCTCTACCATCGATGGATTACAAAAATGGAAAAATTGCCTACATATACTCAAAGAAAAATGATCAACAGTGAAACCGAGACATTGTATTAAAAACATTGCGTTTGCATGTCTACTGGGAATCTTCACATGTAGTTTCTGAATGATCGTGCACTTATGACAGACGCAATTGAACTCCTGACAGTCTTGTGGATGAACCGACGTGCATTTAATTTGTCTCCAGACTTTCCATTTATGGCGGAGACGATGTCTAACCACCACCAACTACCTCAATAATTGCTTCCTTGGGATTGATAATGACCCGTCCAACTCTGCACTTTTGGGATGTTGAGGTGTTCTCGTGCTGCCACCTGGATCGGCTGAACGACCTAATGGATAAGACGTGAAGGCCAGTGCGAAGGCTAGGGTGCATAATTTGAAGTAGTGGATGGGCGGAAGTGACATGGAATGAGGGGCACAAGTGTATAAGGAGTAGAGATGACCATACAGATGGAGGTGACTGGGAGAGAAAGAGAGACACATGGTAGGAGGTGAGTGGGTGATGAGATGGAGATGGGCCATGTGGATGGAGGGAAGAGCATTGTGGCACCTGATGATGAGGCAAAGTGCCATGGGAAAATGACAGGGAAGCCACAAGACGGTGGGCCCGAAGGAGGAGGAAAGATGAATTGGAGGATGAGGGGGGAGAACACCTAGCAGGAGGTGACAAGTGGAAACGAGAAAAAAAAAGGGGGGGGGAAGGCATGGGCCAGGATGGTGCTGAGTGGAAGACGTATGACGAAAGGTGGAGGATATTGTAGACGTGACAATGTGGGGTCTGCTGAGAGCCATCAATTCCGGACCCCCCCCCCCCTTTATTAAAGGTAGAATGGAAAGGGGGGTCTGGAATCCAACCTTGACTGGAGATCTGAGTGCTCCAATCCAGGCCGTTGAGAGATGCGCAGCCAATTCCGGATGCCCCCCCTCCGCTTTAAAGGTAGAATGGCAAGGGAGGTCTGGAATCCAATCCTGACCACAGATTTGGGTGCGCAGATTCTGGCCACCCAGATTTTCTTGTCACTTATCCAAATGTACAATTGCGCCCCAACTTTGGATAAGTGGGTTTTTACTCCACTTGTTTCCCTCTTTTCGCCAATGGGGGGAGCGCCCTTATAGGAAAAATACCCTTCTTACATGTTTATCTGCCAACAGTATCCATTAACCTTTTATTATTTTTAAGTCATTGGATCATAACATACCCTCCATTCTCTAATGACTTAGTTAAGAAGGGCATCTTTATGCCACCTTCTCTTAAGTCTCAAGTAAATTTTACTAGAATTCAAAACAATAATAGGAAGCCTCTTCTCCTTCATGTTAATTATGTTGTGACATGACATTTCTTTCCATATAAAAAGGTCTCAAGTTGCAATTCAACCTTTTTATTTACTTAACTAATATTTTTAGTCAAGATATATCATGACATCCTTGGAATGTGATTTCATGGATAAGCATATGCATATTATATAACTTTGGAATGTTGTGGTTTAGTGATTTGGATAGAGTAAATCTATTAAAATTTGAATCCTAAAAGATATAGACTCTCTATGTATATGAGAAAAGGTATTTAAACTTATAAAATTGATTTCTCTCCATTACCAAAAATGTTTAATAAATCAAGAAACTAAATTAATGAAAATTAGCATTAATAAAATACATAAAAACTTAATTTTTACGTACAATAAAATAATTGATGTTACAAAATCAAAAATGATTACAATGAAATCTTTCTTTCTGTAAAGAACATGTTATTTTAACTAATTGAGTGGGATCCTCCTTTAGTATAAAAGGGTAGTTTAAAGGGAATCATAATAAGCACATTCTCGTAAAAAGATATTTCATTCCATTTATCAAAGTTGAAGATTTTCACCCATGTCTAGTGCCATTTCACTTTTAGAAGAACAATGTACGTTTTTATAAAAAGAGATTCCATCCCACGTGAATGTGTTTCTCAAAGGTGAAGATTTCAATTTCATGTTCAACTTTTGGATTTCAAATTAAATAGGAATTCTCTTTTGCACAAAAGCAACGACCCCACATAGGGGCAAGGGTTGCAGCAGTCCACACAGGGGCAACAGTTGCCGAGGCTGCAAATAGGCCCCCGTGAAGGGACTATTAGCAGGGCCCGTTAGCAGCATGGGCTGATTAGAAGCGACGTAAAGAGAGGCACATGGGGTGGTTAGAAGCAACACACCCATCGCGTGGGGTGGTTAGAAGCGACGTAAAGAGAGGCACATATTTTGTAATGGCAAGTCGATTGATTGAAAAACAATGACATAAATGAAGGAAAAGTTGGAATATACACCGTAGTTGCCATTGCGAAAGACAGATAGCATTTTAATGAAAGGACATCATATACATTTTTGCGATAATGGGCTTTGTTTTTTTTACAAGATAACAGGCTTGGTTAGGCATCCGATGCGAAAAGCAAGCAAGGGTCACAAATTTATGTGATACACCTTTACTCTTTAGTGTCCCGTGCCACTATTAAAAAATTATTCAAAATCGTATGTCGATAAACTTTAATGTGTAATGAGCTTTGGTATCTGTGTTAATATATATTATATTCTATTACTGAATGCATGGTGAGAGTGCTTAATAATTACATCTCTTTTAAAAAGAGCTTCCATCCCACGTGAATGTGTTTATCAAAGTTGAAGATTTCACTCTCTTGTTCAACTTTTGAATTTCTTTCAAAATAAAGGGGATTTCTCTTTTTCCCAAAAAGCAACGGCCCCATATAGGGAAAACGGTTGACGATTAGTCGGGGTGCTTAGAAAACCTTGAAGCCACGTGCAACACGCCCATCGCGTAGGGTGGTTAGAAGTGATGTAAAAAAAGGCACATGGACCTATTTTCGAAGGGCAAGTTGATTGAAAAACAATGACATAAGATTCGATATCAATAACATATATATGTATATGGGCTTTTTTTTTATATAATATATATATATATATACTCGTAACAGGTCACTAGCTTTCAATCTGAAGGGACACAATCTACTAGCCACGATAGCAACACACCCAACCCTAGAAAACCCAGAGAATTGAACCCACAACCTCGTGACAGAGGGATAATGACTTGGTAGTGGGAGATTCAACCAATTGAACTAACCAACGAGGCTTAGAAACACCATATATGTGTGTGTGTGTGTGTGTGGTGTTTTTATAAATAATATCGTATTAATTCATGCCCTCTTACGCATGGATATAGATTTGGATTATTGACAAGATATCATTGCCATCAGTGTTGTGGTTGGATGATGATATGTTGACCCTCGAAAAATGAAGGAAAAGTTGGCGTATACACCGTAGTTGCCACATTGCCAATGGGAAAGAGGGTTAGCATTTGACTCAGAGGAGACCATATCCATCTTTGTGATAATGGGCTTTGTTATGAATCCAATTTGAAAAGTAAGCAAGGGTCACAAATTTATGAAATACAACTTTAGTCTTTAATTTCTTGCGCCACTATACAAAAATCGTATGTAGATTAACTTTCAAGTGAAATGAGATTTGGTAGGTGTGTTGAACTGGATTTATGCAGGAACACAACATAATATACAAATAACCATGAATACAAAGATGCAACGGAAATAACATTTCATTTCATTAATATCAAAGAACTGGAATTTGTTTACAGACATAATAGAAATAAACTAGATAGGGCATTGGTAGCTTATCTCTGAGAAGAGATGTGGCAACTATAGGCCTCTGAACTCTGTGTTCCAATGAGTCTCAAAGACCTGTCTATTATTCAGAAATAATGGAAACCCTAAACATCCAAAAACCTAACCCTAGGAGATGAAACGCTAGAATATGGGCCCCGCCGCGGTAAATTGGTACATCAATTTCCCGGAGTCGTAACTTTGGCATACTATCTCCATTTGATGCATATAATACATCATTAGAAAGATCTATCCGAGGAATACAATTGTTAGAAAAAATACCATGATGATATTTTTTGACTGGTAAATACCCAAAAAAACGTCGTTTAGGGCCCTAAAACGACTCCGGAAGTTCAGGACCCAAAAAGCTGCCAAACATAGTAAATTGTGCTACAATTAAGGAAAATGGAAAAGTGAAAGAAACAATGGTGGGGGTCCAAGTGGAATAGGCGGTTGGCCACCAATATCCACCTGGATCATTCCTCCCCCCTTAGGAAGCAATGGTCCTCATTGCGTTGAGTTCCTCCATGAGATGAGGAAACTTCTACTAAACTTGGTCCTTGGTGAGCCACTTGCCCTAGTGAAGGAGTTGGCCTGCTTTGATAATTCGATATAGCTGGATCCTCTACTGGCAGGTGTTCTTGATCTGTGTGTCCATAATCCGATCAATTGTGTCTTGTTCCATGCAGTCTCAGTTTAACTCTATTGGTGTGAGTTGTTCTGCCATGTCGGATGTGTCCAATAGAGGTGGAAAGTAAGGCCGAAGGTGGTCCACATTGAACACTGGGTGAAAACCAAGGAATGGTGCGATACTGAGCTCAAAGGTATTGTCCCCTATAGCCTTGGTGATGGTGTATGGCCCATATTGCAGCAGGCGAAACTTGCGGTGGGGTCCAATGAGGTTCTCCTTCTGCAAATGAAGCCACACTTTGTCACCCACCTGGAAGTTGTGTTGCACCTGATGCTAATCATGTCGCTGCTTGTACTTAGCATTGGCTCTGTCCAATATGTCATGAACCTATTGGATAATGTGTTGAATGCGCTCAATGAAGTTGTTTTCCTTGGCAGCTTCAAACTAGACATGAGCCGAATCAGTCTTAATAGCTACAAATGATATGGCTACGTCAATGGGACATAGTGGTTGGAATCCCAAGCCCACCTGAAAGGGGTTGTGGTTGATTGAGTTGTGGAGGGCCTGGTTATAGCTATGTTGTAAATAGGGAAGGCTCTCATCCCATGTGCATGGATGCTTTGAGTTGTACATGCACACAATGTGTACAATCATCCTGTTGATGACCACTATCTGGCCATTAGTTTGGGGATGGAAAGCTATGGACTTGGTGAGCTTGGTGTCCAACATTGACCAGAGGCTGAACCAAAATGTACTGAGGAATCCATTGTCCCGATCTGAGATGATAGACTGTGGGATCCCAAAGTGTACCTGCACTTGTTTAAAGAAGAGTTTAGCAGTGCCTTCTGTTGTGATATTCTTCTTTCAAGCCGCCATAATGGCCATCTTCAAGAATCTATCGATGACCATGAAAACACAGTCATTTCCATTCTTAGTAGAAGGAAGGCCCGACATCTAATCCATGGAGATGGATTCCCAAGGTCAACTAGGGGTAGGAAACAAAGTATAGAGGCCTTGCTTCTTGATGGTCGGTTTGACAATGGCACAGGCAGTGCAGGATATGATGTACTTCCCGACATGCTGTCGAAGGTTTGGCCAATAGAAATACTTTTACATTATTGCCACTATTTTCTCGACTCCAAAATGCCCAGTGACCCGACTATAGTGCACTTCCCAAATCATCTTGGTACGCTCGCTTGAAGGAACATAAAGGTGTCCCAAGTGACATAGTACTGCATCCTGGAGGTGAAAATTTGGAACTTGGTTACCCTCCAAGAGCATCTTGTATTAGTGGCCGAAATCTAGATTTCTCTTGTAGAGAAGCGGCCAATCAAAAGTCTCGTGCCCACAAAATTTGAGCACGATGGTTATCGCCACAATCTGTGGTCAGCTGAGGCGATTTGAAACATTATTGGTGATGCCCTTCTTGTACTTGATGTTCAAATGAAACTGTTGTAGATATGTGGACCACTTCTTATGGTGATCGTTCTTCAACTTCCCTTGTGTTGTATGAACTGCAGGGGTCGGTGGTCTATGTGGATGATCGTTTCCTTCCCAAAAATGTAATGCTTCCACTATTGGCAAGCCTGCATAATGGAATACATTTGTTTTTCATAAGTGGGATACTTTTAGACTGTGTCGAATAGTGTCGCACTATGATATGCCAATGGATTCCCCTATTGAGTAAGAACTTCCCCAATAGTATAGTCAGAGGCATCTCTCTTGATCTCAAATGGTTGTTGCAAGTCTAGTAATGTGAGCACTGGAGCGCAACAGAGGAAATATTTCAATTTAGCGAACGCCTTCTGTTGAGATTCCAACCAAAATAATTTTTCTTTCTCTCCTCCCTTGGTGACTTGATTCAAGGTCCAAGTGATATGAGAGAATCCCAACACGAACCTATGGTAGAAATTAGCAAGACCTAGAAAGATGCGAAGCTCTGTTAGAGTGGTTGGGGCTGGCCAATCCTGAATGACTTGGATCTTGGTTGGATCCACATGCACCCCACGCTCATCAATAATGTATCCCAGATACTGAACCTGGGTCATGCCAAAAGTGTACTTCTCCAAATTGGCACACAACTTGTGTTTCCACGGTGTTTGGAGGACCTGTCGAATGTGGTGGAGGTGCTCTTCCCAAGTCTGGCTGAAGATCAGGATGTCATCCAAGTACACTACTACAAATGAGTTGGTGAATGTCCGCAATATTTCATCCATCAACCTCATGAAGGTTGTGGGATCATTCGTCAACCCGAAAGGCATGAACAACCATTCAAAAAGGCCATCCTTGGCTTTAAAGGCAGTCTTCCAACATTGGATGGTTCGATTGGTACCTGGTGATACCTGGACTTCAAGTCGATCTTGCTGAAATATTTTACCCCTTTGAGTTGGTCCATAAGGTCATCAATCCATGGGATCGGGTACCTCTTAGGACGATGATGTTTTTCAGTGCCCGATAGTGAATACAGAGTCTCCAAGTCCCATCCTTCTTTTGCACCAACACGATCGAGATCCTACAAGGCGATGAACTTGGCTGGATGTGACCTTTCTGCAACAGCTCATGAATCTGTTGCTTGTTTTCATTGTTCTCCAAAACAGAGCACCGATAGATTGGTCCATTGGGAAATGACCCACCTGGGGTCAAATCGATGGGGTGTTTGACCTCATAGTGCAGAGGCACCCCTACGGGTGAGGTGAAGATATCTTGGTACTTCTCCACGACCTTGTCCATTCATTATTGTCGTGTGGAGGATCCCTGTATGGAGGTCTTGGCCACAATATTATTCTTTCCCTAAGGGCATATTGCAAGATACTAGATATATAAAATATGCAGAACAGAAAGAAAATGCTAGAAATGGCAGATTAACAATAAAATATCCAGCATAATCTCCACAATAACACATAAATGATATAAGAACAACAATAGAAATAACACTTTGATTCAGAAAGCAATGTTCACAGGCCTCTTCGAGGGGGAAACCTCCAATCGAGTAGCGCTCTGTTACAATAATCTCCAAGCTAGGGTATTCATACCCTCAACCCTTATTTATACAAAATATCTATCAAGAGAAGCATCTAGAAGAACATCCTTCTAGAAGCGAAATCTTTTATTAAGTCTTCTTACATCCATCTTATTCTATTTTATTGAAAGGACTTATTAATATTGACCTTTATTACATCTGAATATATTAATCTACCTATGTGTGGGTTAGGACCCTAACATGTCTGCCCCCTTAAAAACAACCTTGTCCTCAAGGCTTGAGATGAGGAAACTATTGCAGAATGGTAGCTGTTTCCCAAGTGGCATCTGCTAGATTCGTATCTTTCCACTGGAATAGCACTTCCTTGATGGTTCACTAACACAGGCGACGCTCACGCTGGTCCAAAACTGCTTCTGGCAGTAGCCAAATGGATCCTTCTTTAGCTAACTCAGGAAGGTTGGTTTGAATTTGGCAACGAGTTCCAATCACCTTCTTTAAGCATGAAACATGGAAAACTGGATGTAGCTTCGACTGAATGGGAAGAGCTAAATGATATGCGACTTGTCCCACATGTTTGAGAACTATATAAGGACCATAAAATTTGGGCACTAGCTTCTGACAATGCTCAGCCTTGAGGGAAGTTTTCTTGTATGGTTGCAGTCGTAGAAACACCTGATCCCCTTCTACAAATTGACGTTCAGAGCGACCTTTATCTGCTCGTTGCTTCATGCGATTTTGTGCCATGACCAAGTTCTCTTTAAGGGTACGAAGACTATCCTCTCGAACTGTAAGTGTTTGGTCAACCGCCTGGACCTTCGAGGTACTCGGTAAGTATGAGAGAGCTGAAGGTGGCTTCTATCCATATACTGCTTCAAAAGGAGTCATGCGAGTAGTTGTATGGTAGGAAGTGTTGTACCACCATTCGTCTAGGGGTAGCCATTGAACCCACTGATGTTGTTTTTTAGAAGAAAAACACCTCAGATATGTTTCCAAATACTTGTTGACAACTTCTGTTTGACCATCAGTCTAGGGATGATAAGCTATGATGAGATGCAATTGGGTGCCCTGGAGCTTAAACAATTCTTGCCAAAAATTGCTTGTGAAATTTGGGTCACGATCATAAACAATAGAGTGTGGCATGCCATGAAGCTTGAAGACCTAGTCCATGAAAAGTTGAGCCACCGTGGATGCAGTAAATGGGTGTTGAAGAGCATAGAAATGAGAATACTTGGAAAGGAGATCCACTACCACCATTATGACTGATTTATTCCCTAATTTGGGTAAGCCAGTAATAAAGTCCATAGAGATATCCTTCCAAATAGCCAGTGGAATCGGAAGCAGTTGTAGTGTGCCCGGAGATTTGACTGTTTCTCCCTTGTTGCATTGACAAACCTCACATTCAGCTACAAAATTACAGATGTCTTGTTTCATACCATCCCAGAAAAAAGAACGTTTGACTCTGTCATATGTTTTGGTGAATCCTGAGTGCCCCACTGTGGGTGTAGCATGAAGCTCAGAAAGTACTGTGGATTTAAGATTTGATTGTTTACTTAAATACAAATGGCCTTTGTATCGAATCTCATCCTGTAGCCAAGAGTACCCTAGAGGAGCCGGAGCCTTTCTCTGCAATTGTTGGATCAGATGCAAACTTTTGGGGTCTTGAAGCCATTCTTGTCGCACAGCTTGGAGCCAATCGGGTACAATGAAGGAAAGAGAAAAAAGGGA
>JZKD02S1672679.1:885604-907694 GCA_000966675.3 Picea glauca | reverse complement strand
CATTGTCTTTGCCCTTTTTGTAAATGATCTCATAATCATAACCAAAGAGCTTAGTCACCCATTTTTTTTCTTCTGGGAGGAAATGCGTTGTTCTAGAAAGTACTTGAGGCTTTGATGGTCGGTCTTGATTTGGAAGCATTTCCCCAAGAGATAAGGGCGCCAAAAATCAACGACATGTAGAATAGCCAATATTTCCTTTTCATAAATGGGTCTGCTCATATTTCTTCCAGAAAATTTCTTGCTGGTGAAGGCCAAAGGTCGACCCTCTTGCATAAGGACAGCGTCAATTCCCTTCCTTGAGGCACCACATTCCAACACAAAGGTTTTTGTGAAATCAGGAAGGGCTAGAACCGAAGTGGTTCACATGGTTGTCTTCAAGGTTTGAAAAGCTTGAGTAGCAGCTGGATTCCAAGTGAAAGAGTTCTTTTTGAGGAGAGTAGTGAGAGGTGCTGCAATCTTTCCATAGTTCTTAACAAACTTGCGATAATACCCTGTTAAGCCCAGAAATCCACGCAAGATTTTGAAAGTCTTTGGGTGCGGCCAATATTGCATAGCTTCAATATTTTTCGGATCCACCCTGACGCCATCCTTGCCCACCTGATGACCCAATTATTCTACTTCTATGGCACCAAAAGTACATTTGGACTGTTTCAGGAAAAGTTGGTGCTGGGAGAGGAGATGGAGAACTTGATCTACATGAGTAAGATGGTTGGTCCAGGTTTTTCTATAGATGAGGATATCATCAAAGAAAACTAAGACAAAATGATAGAGAAAGGGATGGAAGACATGATTCATGAGGCTTTGGAAGGTGGAGGGAGCATTACACAAGCCAAAGGGCATGATCAAAAACTCATAGTGGCCCTCATGAGTGCGAAAGTCCATCTTGGGAATGTCTGACTCTTTCATACGTATCTAGTGATATCCCGAGCGAAGATCACGTTTGGTAAAGAATTGGGTGCCACTCAATTCATCCAGGAGGTCATCAATGACAGGAATGGGAAATTTGTCTTTAATGGTCAGTTTTTTGAGTGCACGAAATTCAAGACACATTCTCCAAGAACCTTCTTTCTTCAGGACCATGACTACAAGAGAAGAGTAAGGGTTCGTACTAGGGTGGATAATGCATGCATTAAGGAGTTCCTGGACCATTTTCTCAATTTCATTTTTTTGTGAGAAGGGGTGGCGATATGGATGGATATTGGGAGGAAGGCTTCCGGGTACAAGGGGAATGGAATGATCATGAACACCGCGAGAAGGAGGGAGGCCTTGGGGAGTGGAAAATACCCTTTGATGTTTAGAAAGGAGATCTTGGAGGTCATGTGGCACCGGGGGTGTTTTTGTTTCTTGAATGGCATGGAGTTGGGAAATGACACCATAATGAACTTTTTTTATTAGATTTTCCATGCGATGGGAACTAATGACCTTAGGTGAACCAACAATGATGCCCTGGAATTTATATTGGTGGCCTTCCTAGTCAAATTGCATGTTTAATGCCTTAAAATCCATGAGAATGGGACCCAAAGTTCTTATCCAGTCGACACCCAAAACAATGTCACAACCACCCATGTCGATAGCAAACATATGGGATTTTAGGTGGTAGTCACTGATTTGGAGACGCAAATTTTCACAGCGCCCTCCACATTTCATGGAACCACCATTGGTAATCATGACTTGGAAATTATTGACAGCATGGATGTAGCAATGAGTTTCTTGGGCAATGTGGCGATGAATAAAATTATGGGTGCTTCCACTATCAACCAGAATGATGACCTTCTGATGCTTGATGTAACTGATTAACTTGAGGGTTTGGGGAGCGGAAAAACCAGTGAGAGCATTGAGGGAAATGATGGGTTCTACTTTAGGAGGGTCTGATGGAGGGGTTATGTCAGTGATTTCAGGTGACTTAGACACAAGGAGAGTTTCAACATCCTCTTCTGAAATGTCCTCAGAGATGGCCATAAAAAGATTTTGTTCCTTACACTTGTGGCCCGGGAAATATTTGTCATCACAATTATAACAAAGGCCTATGAGTTGGTGTTCATCCATGTCAGCCCTGGTCAATTTTTGGATTTTTAATGGGGTGGAGGGAGTAGGGGGAGTGACATGTTTAGGGCGAGGGATAAAGGAGGGTTTTTCAGTTTTGAGATGATACCACCTGCTGTGCTTATTTAGCTATTTTAGTAGACTCCACCCAAGTCGATGGGCGAGCCATGAGGACATGGGCCCAAATCTCCTCCTTGAGGCCACTAATAAAGCACTCTCGAAAGAAAACATCAATCATGCCCTCTGTTCGAAAAGCCAAGCATTCAAAGGTAGGTATGAAGTCTTCTACTGTTCTAGATTGCTTCAACTTTGTCAAACGACGCAAATGGTTGGTGTCTGTGTCAAAGTGTTCATAAATCTTAGTCACAAATTGGGTCAAAGAAATATACCCTTGACGAGAAGTTTTTATCCATTGCCACCATTGCCAACGTTCTTGATCTAGATGGAGAACACCATACCAGAGTTTTGCCAAGTCATCGGTAATGCCATATAAAGAGAAATAATGTTCCATTTGGGTTACCCAACTAGTGGGGTCCGAGCCATCAAATTTGGTCACGTCCACCCTCGGAAGGCGTATGTCACGTTGAATGTGATGGGACTGAAAGGTATGGGAATGGGAGGAAGTTTATTCTTCATTCTTTGGATGTGCTTCAGAGAAATGGTCATCTGTAGGGATCTTCAATTTCATGCAGAGTGATGCAAAGACAGATTCAAGTTGGGTGGTAAGTTCTTGTTTGACTTCCTCCATTGAGGACTGCATGGTTGTATTTATGGTAGCATTGATGGACAAATAGATGGAGGCAACAGTAGCACTGAGTTGTTTTACTTCTTTCTGGGTTTCTAGGAAACCGGATTGCATGGTGTTGAAGCGAACTTCCAGGCCTTGGCTGCGTGTATGGGCCATGATGGGTGAACTGAAAAGTGGCAGGTGAGGTCAATTTTTTTTTCTAAAAAAGATATGGATGAAAGTGATAAGGCTGGAGAGATGAATCCAATGGAATAGGTCTCAAATAATGGTGAAAAACTTTCCAGACTTTTTTTTTCACACCTGCGGAGTTATACTCTAGTCTGAAGCATACTGCAGTGAAAAAATCCCCAAATATTTAACCAGAAAGAGATGTGTATTTACTTGGAAACCCGAACACAGTTGCGTGACAATAGATCTGGTATGTTTTTAATTCCTTTATGTTTTTGTCCCCCAAGGGTTAGGTATTCAAGGGTTCTACAGACACGAGTTTTCCCTGTGCTATAGATCTCTAATATATGTGTGGGGTCCAACAGTAGTACTCGCCCCAATATCTCAGGGCACTAACTAAGGAGGATAAATCGTACCCTTATCTATACTACCCGAATACCCAAGTACTAGAGAGTATCTTCTCGAGTTCTAATCTCGGTGACACTATAGCAGTCCGGCGGCCAATAGGTTTATCTAAAGAGGGCTTCACGAAATCTAGGAGGATCCGTACACAGGTGTTGTTTAATGCGCTACCACTCAAAGGGGTACCAACAGGGGTTACAAGGGTGGCCAACAGATGTGCGCTTAAGAACCACTTGTATTTCCTGTGTGTATGAATCCCTCAACCGCAGGTTTATGCACGTAATGACAAATCTCTGTGGTTTAAAGACGCCGGAATACGTCTCTACCCTGAAAAAAATTCCCACAATTTCTGCTAAGGAAAGTGCTTTGATACCACTTGCAAGATACCAAATATATAAAATATGCATAACAGAAAGAAAATGCTAGAAATGGCAGAATAACAGTAAAATATCCATCATAATCTCCACAATAACATAGAAATGATATAAGAATAGCAATAGAAATAGCACTTTGATTTAGAAAGAAATATTCACATGCCTCTTCGAGGGGGCAACCTCCAATCAAGCAGCAATCTATTACAATAATATCCAAGCTAGGGTTTTCATACCTTCGACCCTTATTTATACAAAATATCTATCAAGAGAAGCATATAGAGGAAGATCCTTCTAGAAGTGGAAGCTTCTATTAGGTCTTCTTACATCCGTCTTATTCTATTGTATTGAAAGGCCTTATTAATATTGACCTTTATTACATACAAATATATTAATCTACCTATGTACTGGTTAGGACCCTAACACAAATCATCAGGAAAACAAATTTCCCAGTTTTGGAAATGATCTTACTGCATTGTTTTGCAGTAACCAAAGAGATAGCGACAGGCGGTGGTACCTCTGGTATCTTGTACAACTTATTTCCCAAGGTAACAATAACAACGCGAGGTTGGCACTCATACAAAACATGTCGCTTCCACATGTATGGTTGACCTAATAATACATCAAAAACATCAAGAGGAGCAATGCCACATAATAACTCATCAGTGAAGGGCTTGATGTTGTAGGGAAGGTGAAATTGTTGGCTTACATGGAGATCTCATCCTTGGTGAAGCCACCCGATGGTGTACGACTGTGGTTGTGTTTTGGTCGGCAAGCCCAACTGCTTCACGACCTCTGCTGAAATGAGGTTCTTTTGGCTCATGTTGTTGGCGATGAACTGTAGTGGGGAACCCTTTACCCACATCTGGGAGTGGAAGAGACGCTCCTCCTCCTCCTCTAAATCTTCTGGTTCTTATCTTTTTGGTGGAAACGGTGGCGTTGGGATCCACATTGATAATCTTCTTTCCTCTGTCATTCCCCTTCTCGGGTTCTTATTCAGTGTCAGAGAATGCATCTGATTCAGAAGCCCTCATCTCAGCCACCAGTGACTATTTGGCCCGACACTCACTTGTGTTGTGATTGGATCTCTTATGGGACTCACACCACTTTCCCATTTCCTTATTTGACTTCATGGTGTTGTTATTTTCTTGTGGCTTTGGCAGGTTTTCTTGAGCCTCCATGCCTTGGCTTTGTCCTTTGTTCCGCGTTTTGGGGGCACCTTTCGCTTTCTTTTGATTCGTAGATATAAAGTCTTGCTTCTTCTGTTTCAATTTCTCCTCAATCGTGGCAACATACCAGTATGTTGTACCAAGTGAGGAGATGTCTATGAACTACATTTCCTCTAGAATGTATCTGTGTAGACAACTATGGTACTTCAACACCAAATGTTTCTCTGAATCTTTGATACCCAACTTTGTGCATAGGGTATGGAATAGATTCATTAGCTCATTCACATCTTGATCCCTTTGTTGCTGTAACATAGTCCATTGTATGTACTTGTCCTCATAGCTCCCCATGGGATAATATTGTTCCTTGATGGCATCTCAAAAATAATTCCAAGTGGGTACAACTAAGAACAAGGAGGGTTCCTCCTCGTCCTTTTTCTCACAGTAGGTTTCCCACTAGTACTTGACATGGGGGAGCGACTTTGAGTAGTGAAAAAATAATCTTCTGCGAGTCAAAAAAGTCATGAACTAAGAAATATCCTTCTAATAGATTCAACCATCTATCTACGACGTCTGCATCTATTTGACCATCAAATATGGGAATGTCAAAGTTTACTTGTACCTTAAAAGGGGTTGTTCCTCCGGAGTGGTTGTTGGATGTATATGCATGGCCAAAGGGAAATCATTGAAGGATCTGGGAAAAGTTATCCATCATCATGTTCCTTTGCTTTTTGAGGGCCTCCTCGAGAAATATTTTGATAGGATCTCCTTCTCCCTTGTATTTCTTTTTATCCCCCATGGGAGACCATCGGGGTTTGCGAGGTTGATCTTGCAAAGGTTCAACCAGATCGATCCCTAACTCCTTATACCCCAACCTTGTTGGGGACATGCAAAGAGGGATCGAGAAAGATTAGACCGCTCTGATACCACTGATTTGACTTTATGCAGGAACACAACATAATACACAAATAACCACGAATACAAATAACACTTCATTTCATTAATATCAAAGAACTGAAATTTGTTTACAGACAGAATAGAAATAAACTACCTAGGGCGTTGGTAGCTTATCTCCGAGAAGAGATGTGGTGGCTACAGGCCTCTAAACTCTGTGTTCCAATGAGGCTCGAAGGCCTATCTATTATTGAGAAACAATGGAAACCGTAAACATCCAAAAACCTAACCCTAGGAGATGAAACACCAGAATATGGGCCTCGTCGGGGTAAATTGGTACATCAATTTCCCAGGGTCCTAACTTTGGCATATTGTCTCTGTTTGACACATATGATACATTGTTTGAAAGATCTATCTGAGGAATACAATTGTTTGTACAAAATGTCATGAATATATGTTTCAATTGGTAGATACCCAAAAAACATCGTTTAGGGCCTCAAAATGGCTTTGGAAGTTCAGGACCCAAAAAACTGGCAAAAATAGTAAATTATGCTACATTTAAGGAAACTGAAAAAGTGAAAGAAACAATGGTGGGGGTCCAAGTGGAATAGGCGAGTGGCCACCAATATCCACCTAGATCATGTGTATATATATATATATGTGTGTGTGTGTGTGTGTGTGTGTGTGTTTGTGTCATAGTTTAAACATTCTACGAAATGATTTTTCTCCCATGATTTTTTCTGGGAACATTGTCTGGAATCCAACGAGAAATTGTTAGATCCACTGATTTGAGTGATTGAGTGATTATTTATGTATAATCCGAGTGTCCCAGGGGTTTTTCATGATGCTAAATGCATTTCTACTTTCATTTTTTGAAGTGCCATCACAGACTTACCTATAAAAAAACATAAATATCTAAAGTTTGAATAGAAAAAAAGAGAAATTGAATAGAAGTTAATTAGAGAGTGTATAAAGACTCCCACCAGTCTCCTCCACAACCATCAGTTCTTCTATGAGAAATTGACCTTCCTTTGATAACGTGTCCATCATCTATTCAATTTTCTCTAAATTAAAGTAAAAGAAATAAACTCAAAAGAAATTTAATTTCTTTTTGTTGATCTCTAATTGGCCTAAGAATAATGCTATGAACTTGAGAGGATTCTTGCATCCAATTTAGTGTGAGAGAGGAGTCTCAAAATGCTATGAACTTGAGAGGATCCTTGCATCCAATTTAGCATGAGAGAAGTGTCTCAAAAATATGAATGTGAGTTTCATTTATCTTGAGTGTACATTATGACATAAGTCTTAGTGCCATGAAATTTTGCATAATTGTTGGAGACAACCCTTAGACCTAATTTAGAATTTACACAATGAGTGTCATCAAAGTAAAAAATTATTTTAGCATTTACACAATGAGTGTCATCAAAGTAAAAAATTCTTTTAGCATTACCAAACTACAGAGGAACCTATCTAGATCCATAAAAAAAATCCCAAGCTATGGACTTCGAGATTTTCAATTCACCCCATTATCTTAGACCTCCTTGATTCACAAGCATTCTACAATTTGGAATCGTATACCTCACTTGAGAAAAAAAATGGAAGGATGGAATGAATTTTTTATCAAATATTTGGGAGTTTCTAGCCAACCAAATATCCCATATGGATAGACATGGAATAGGTTTGTATTCTTTCAATTATTTTTTACTAAACTATCTCCTGAAACATTATTCCTTCAACTCACCAACCCACACATTTGACACTCTTGAAAACTATTCAACCTCCTTCCAATTTTTTTATTCATATGGATAATGAATAACTAAATGAACTTTAGTTTTTGTCTCCTCTCTACAAAAAATGAAAACTTTTAGATCACCTTCTCTATTTCTCCTTTCAATACTTCCCATATCAAAGATTTATTTTTTAAAGAAAGCCATAGAAATATTCTATTTTTTTTTGTATCTTTTAATTTCTATATTTGACTCCACCACTAGATTCACTCTTGAATATCTAAATAAGAAAACATAGCTTTGTAACCAGGAAAAGTGGTGTATTCTCCTCCATTCTTATTTTGTGTACATGCAAGAGTGTCCATATCCTCCTTCAATCTAATACATCCTTTCTTTAGATCCTCCAAATAAGTTTTCCATAAAACCATCTGATCATCAACCAGTGTTCCATAAAACCATCTGATCATAAACCAGACCCAAAGAATATACTAACCTGCATCCTTGATACCAAATGTTTGTAGCTAAAGGGTTCCCACTTGATTGAAGTTACACAATCCTCTCTTGAAGAACAACAATGAAATCTTCTATCAATCTTACTCTTTCACCATAGCTAGAATATAATTAGCTCCTAACCTCGTTTTTTCACCATTACCAGCTTTCCATGCCAAATGTTCTCCAATCACTATAAAGGCCTATACTAAATCCTTCCAATAGTTACACACACACACACATACACAAACAATATGCACTTTTAGGATTGTTGATGTTAGTGGTAGCATCGGACAAGTACTTCCACATTAGCATGTGTCTAGCATGTGGAAGTTGTCGAAATACTAGTGTGAGTTTACTTTAATTAAAGGAATTATTAAATTAAATTGCTTTTATTAATTAATTGATTGTGTAATTAGTGAATTGAGTTATTTAAGGAACTTTCTTAACATGCAACATGTAATATGAGTCTTATGTGAGGTGAGAAGTATTTTCAATTGTAGATCACTTTGGAGATTATAAATATATTATAACTCATAATTATAAAAGCGAGGTTGGGGTAAAGGAGAAGTCACTTTTGGAGGAAGTCACTTTTGATGAGAGATCAACGTGAGAGAATTTGGTGAGAGATGAAGGTCGAGAATTTTGGTGAGATGCCAAGGTCGAGGATAGAAAAGGAATTTCGCTAGTGAGAGGAGTGTAGAAGCAAAGGACTTTTTCTTACACAAGAGTGAAGAGATATCACAGGTTGGGTGAAGAGATTTCATCCAATTGTTGATGCAGAGAAGGTTAGATAAAAAAGGACCATGACTCAAGATATTGGATAGGTGGGGAAGAGATTTCATCTGGAGATCATACATGTCAAGGAGAAGAGAGAGCAGAGGCAGCCAGAGATGGGTTTTAGAGGATTGAAGTTGGAGGAAAACACAACGTCGTACATAAGTGTTTGTATTTACGTAATTATATGTGATTCATAGTGGAGATAGTCATGTATGTACTTGGTTCAAAGAAAGGAGAATCACATACAGATCAAAATATGTGTTTTTCAGGGGCCATATGATAGAGAAGACTTGTCCAGGTTTGTTTGTACTTGTATTTCTCTCAGAGGGCTATTTTCCATATTACGGGAGCCCTCATTTGAAATTAATAAAAGAATCTAAGTAACGTTTTTCCCTCTGGGGTTTTTTTCATGGGAAGTTTACTTGAAAATATTGGTGTTCATGTGTGATTGTTTTAGTTTCCTATTTTATGCTTCCACTGCATGTTTAGATTATTCCTCAGCAGTGACTTTAGTAGATAAAGATATTTTATTTTGAGTTAATTACTGGGTGTTGAGTAGAGAGATATAATATAAACATGGTATTAGAGAATACCAAGGGTTTTTAGAGAAAAATCAACATGGTATCATAGAAAGGTTGCTCAAGGATGAAACCAAGTGCACATGGTATCAACAGATCTATGAGATTTGAGTGACCACATGAGATATTGAGTTCATATCTAGGTTTACAAGAGAAAATCTATAGGATCAGGAGTGTTGAGGTGGGTGCTTGAAGGACTAAGCATAGATCCAAAGGATATCTTAGCAGATCTATAAACTATCAGGCATAAATCAAAGGACTAATTTTTGGGAAACGACAATACTAAGGGAGAACTAGTGTTTTTGTAGGTGTACGCAATTCATGGTGGGATAAATTGTGTACATATGCAGTTCATAGTGTTGACAATCACATACAAGGTTGTACAGGTACAATACATATGCAATTTTAGCAAGATTTTTTTTTTAGGTGGCTTGTTGAGCAATGACAGGAGGCTAAGAAGTCAACAAGGATAGCTCATATAAGTGGAGAAATAATTCTATCTAGAGATCTGAGCCACATGAGAGAACATAAGAGAAAAGAAGGACTTTTTCTCATGTGCTTGTGTCATCTACTTATGAGAAAAGACAATTTTGTTTTCTCAAGTGCTTGAGCCACGAAGGACAATGATTCAACAAGATCTCATATCGGTGAAGAAGGAAATTAATCCAGAGATCATAGGATGAATACACCCATATATAGAGAAAACATAGAATTTTACTTAAGGATATATTAGGAAGGGGTGAAGAAGGAATTTCACCTAGATATCTAATCAGTCTAAGGAGAAGAGAAGCCACAAGAGTAGCTAGAATGGCGTCATGAGAAAAATAGGAGTTGTAGGTATAGGATCATACAATAGCAACATAGGTGCTTAGTTGCAGGTCACTTAGGCATTTCTTAGTGGACAAAAGTGTTATAACCCTAATTGGCACCAGACATGCTTACCTGGCCTTAGACCATCTCAGATTCCTTCTTTGCCAAAACACTACTGCACAACTCTTCTTAAAAACCCCTTTTATAAATCCCCACGTGCCCTGCTCCATTACTGCATGCATGTACACACTAGTTGACCCAAGACAACTCGCGTGTACCTACAAAAGCACAAAAAAAGGAAATTTGCCGACGGAACACACAAATTTGGGTAAGTTAACTAAACCTTTCGACCATGCATGGCCGGTAATTCGACCAAATACCTAGCTCCTTCTAACCTATAAAAGAAGGGGTAGGGGTCCCATTTGAAAAAAGGAAAATCATAGTAAAGAAACTATACCCGATTGAGCATTCCCTTTGTCCCAACCTTTAGCCATCCTTGTGAAAAGAGAAGTATAGAGAAAAGAAGTTGGAAGACAGTGAAAGAAGAGCCCAAGACCAGGATCGAGGAGCAGTAGACGACTTTATCATTGTAAGGTATCATTGTGAAGTTAATAAAAGAATTGCTTTTCCCGTCCCGCCATATGAGATTGTCATTATTTGGATATTGATTGTTGCATTGATTAAATCTCTAACCCATTAGTTCATAGATCAAATGCATGTGGAGTTATTTGTTTGTCTTTTGTGAATACAGGTCATCATTGGGAGGAGAGTTACAGTCAAAGAACGACCAAGCACAAAAAGGGATCGACATCAAACACGAAAAATAAGGTATGTCAACTTAATCTCTTGAGCCTTGTATTTATATATGAGTAATGGGGGTTTAGGCATGGGATGCTGGTAAAAAGTAAGAATCTTTAGGTCATTTATACATGCATGATAAAACCCTTAGTGCTAGTCCGTAGGAGGGATTTCTCACCCACAACAGAATTGGTGATTCCACTGCAGATCTCTAGGGTTTCTGGGAATTTTTTTTCTTGGGTATTTTTAAAAACTGGTTTCATTCCTTGTTTTTAAAGTTTCTGCAAAAGTTTGAGCTTACAGAGTTTCTGGTCTTCCATACCAGTTATCTTTCTTTCTTTGCTTGACTGCATTTTTTGAGACCCATAGAGGTACACGCGGCCTGTATAAGGTCTGAATGCGTGTGTCTGCGCCCTACCTTCCCACAGCCCGCGTGTACACACTAGCCGAGGAAGTGTCAATCGCGTGTATGATTCCAGAAAATTTATTTTAGAGAGGCATTCATCCTCTCCCCTATCGGAAATAATCCTTTTCAGGGGTTTTCTGGAACTCTTTCTAGTCTTTGTTGTTTTTAGTCTATAGCTTAGGTTTCACTTCAGATTGGTTTGTTCTATGAAGTTTTCCTTGACTTGTTTTCTTTTTGTTTCTTCTATTAAAGTAAGTGTCTGAGTCTTCAAGAGATCCTAGTTCTTAGTACTAGTAGTCTCTACCTCGGCTTGATTTCTTGGATTTTCATTTGTCCTAGAGTATCATAGATACACGTGGCCTTTATAAGGCCTGCACACATGTACACGCGCCCTGACTTTACACAGCTCGCGTGCATACGACTTTACACAGCTGGCGTGCATACGCTTGCTGTTGAATTGTCAGCGGCGTGCCTGTGCAGAAAATTCTTGTTTAAGGTAAGGAAAACATCCTCTCCTTTGACAAGAGTTATACCTCTCAGTTTTTTGGGTCTCTATCATAACGGTCAGTAACTTAGGTTTGATCACAACAATAGCTTTCTTTTTTTTTTCATTAAGAAGTTTTCCTCAAAATTTTCTTTTCATAGGGTTTTTAGACAAGTGTGAGAGTCCAGTTCTAATTTGATTGTGTGTTATTTTTAAAGTGACTTTTTGTGACCTGCACTTAGGCCAAAAGTTTTCTTGGTATTTATTTGTTGATATTTTCCCTTTTTGCTTTGTGAGCATTCAAATAAAAAAAAAACTTTTATTTCTTTGTTTGGTTAAATAGTGTTGGTTTTCATTAGTAACCAGGAAAAGTATTTTCTTTCATAATTTCTTGAAGGTTTACTTAGATCATAAGTAGCTCATAGTTGAGTGAAATCCTGCTTTGAGTTTGTTGTTTAAAGATCTTAGAATTTTTTTTTTTAGTTTGAAAAGTTGTTTTCAAGAAGAAGTTATTTTGTTTCTAGCTTTCTGTTTATTTGTTTTTCGTCTTGCAGACATCACTAGTTTCACTTTCATAACCTTTGACTTAAGACAAGCCATAAAAATCAATGCTAAATCTAAAATTCATTAGACTTTTTATGTTTGTAGGGTCAACCAACTAGTTTAGGGTTAGGGCCTTGAATTAGGTTGGAGAGTAAACTCTTCAAGGCCATTAAATCAAACATTGGAGTATGAGTTAGGGAGTGTCCAAGTCCAGTATCATGAAATTTATCTAGGACCCCCCTCTAACATAGGGGCTAAACACAAGGTCGCATGCGGAAAGGTAGCAGAGATAACCCCTCCAAAGCTGGACCAATCATGGTGGAGAACACATATAGAGGGCTTGTCTTGGGATTCTGTCGATTGCATTTGCCACAGAGCTTTGTGGGTCTTGAATCCATTCGAGGTCCTCAGTTGTCTTCCAGACCACTTGCCTTCGATACCCTTGACAGATTTCGGGCTCGATACCCTGCTCATTGTGGTCTACCCGACTGTCGACTGTACCCACCTAGTTTCTATTCATGCGATGACAACCTAGTTGCCTATCTTTTTTAGATACATACACAGGTGACTGCGGGGGTATACTTTGGTACATAGGAAAAACATCGAGCCATGCTTTGCAGATTATACCTGGAGGGTGCTTTCATGTTCAAGTTACACTTGCATAGGTAAGTTTCTCTAGTGTTGGTTGTTGTAACTGTTCTTCCAACTAGTTTAGTGTTTGCTTGTTTTATATTATAGGTACTTTCCTAGTGTGTGTTGTTTTTGAATGAATAGAAATCCTTAGTGTGTCTTTGATATTCTCACACAGTGGAGGATCATGAGCTTTGTCGATCGTGATGGCTTCTGGGCCTATCACCGGTTACACTGGAGCCACCCCCGCCACTGCTAAGGTGAAATCTAGACCAACAAGGGTCTTTTGAAGCAACCGGGTCACCGGAAATCACACTTGACCAACCTCTATTAAAGGACCTTTCGACACCTTTAAAGAATATGGTAATGGAGGTAAATATTTCCTCTTCTTCTGGGAATCCTGATATTCCCGGCACGGTTGTCGTCAGAGGGGGTGTTCCACCTCCTACCCCACCGTCGCCAGTCCAAGACACCATTGTATCGACCACCTCTACCTCGAGAAGTGGTCTAATCTCATCTTTGGAGACAACCACTGCTCCTTTCACACAGAGTGTGACAGGCCCTCCATTCTCATACGGGATTCCTAGCTCAGGTACAAGTCCTACACTATCCTACTCCACTTTGTAGACTTTAGGTTTGGGGGCAGGGATCTCTAACGCTCCTCTGCAAGGACCCATGGGGGGAACTTCAACTCCTTTTAATGCTTTCCCTTATGGGGGAGGTCATATACCTCTTTCGCCCCTTTCACTCAGTGGTACCCACCAACAATCCACCAAGCCAAACACACACCATAGTTCAATTGGAGTTGGAAGTCAAGGACCACCTTCTCATAATATGCTGATGGGGTCAACCCCGTTTTCTTTGTTCGGTGTGTTTGGTAATAACATGTTCTTGTCAGTTGCTTTCCCGACCAGGGGAAACCCCAGTTATGGCCAACCTAATCTTATGCAGATTACTATTCCTACACAGGGGGAAAACCCAAGAACTTCTTTCACATTAGGACCTTGGAATTCTTGGCAAGGATCAGTTCCCTCGTTAGGAATGTCGATCTGGGGAAATTATTTTCACAACCAATGGAACCTTGGACAAGGTTCTATGCCTATGCCCATGGGATTGGCATAGGGTAACCCTTTCCAAAGTCCTCCGAATGTATTGCACGCCCAACCATCTACGTCCTATTTTGGGAACTAGTCGATGATGTCTCCTCACATGTAGAATCTGTATGGTGGTCATGGCCATGGTTCTTACAAGAACCCCGACCATCAACCCAAATTTTCATGGCAGCCTGGTGCCAGTTGTTAGCTCCCAAAATGAACCCATCCCTTTGGTCACATTTTGTGGTGGATAGCATGGCTATTGGTAGTTTCCTCAGTTTAGTTTTGAGTTTTTCTGGCTGCAAAACTTAGGTTTTGATTTTTGTCTTAGAAATAAGACGATCCATAAAGGTTTTCTCTTTAAAATTTTCATAAAATTCTTTCAACAGCTAACGTATGTTTAAAACATGAGTGTTAGCTGGTGAAAGTGGCAACTTTCAACAGCTAAGGAGCATCTCTCATAGGTCCGTGCACTAGTGAAAGTGTTGATTTTCAAAACATCCAAAGAAGCATTGTCGTGGGTTGTGCGTTGGTGAAAGGGAAGACTTTCAACAACTAAGGATCAGTTCTCACGGGGTGGTGCACTAGTGAAAGAAGTAAGCCTCAACAGCTAAGGGACATTTTCCATAGGATTGTGCACTGGTGAAAGCAGATTGTGCACTGGTGGAAGCGGAGAGTTTCAACAGCTAAGGGGCATTTTCCACGGGCTGTTGGCTGAAGAAAGCGGGAATCACGTGCGTTTATCCAGGTTTAAAAAATCAAATCATGATGTGATCAAATCACGTCATGCAATCAAGAAAGACGTGCTGGTGAAAGTGGATAATCATGAAAACTTGAGTTCCACGTCCAATTCAGATTGCAAATCGAATCCAGTTCAGAAGCTCATGCTCCACAATCATGGCGTCAGGGATGGCAAGTTCAAATTCATTAGCGTAGGTACAAAAGCTGTAATGTCGGGATGACAAAATCAAATCATATTATTGCTTCCATATCACACATTGTTCATGAAGGTTTGTTAAGTTTCTAATGTTAGAAAACAGAGCCGACTCTCGAGTGCTTTCAACAACGCAAGACCTCGGCTCGAACAACAGTTTGCAGGGTTGGTATACATAATTGTTGGGGTTTTCAAGATACAAATGGCAAGGAGACGCAGTGGATCTCTACTCAGAAAAGAGTTGGACAACCTATATTTCCTACAGACACACCATGAAGTACAAAAACACTTCTCCAATGCAGGTTGTATCGAATTTGTTGAAAGGCTGCAGAATGGTTGTCACCAGTCGACAACAGAAGCTTTTGCCAAAAATTTCGATGGGAATAAAGCTCGTGTTGGGTCCTTGGAGATCTTAGTAGATGAAGCTTCCATTGCTGCAACGACTAGCCTACCAAGGACATGCCAGAGTTGGTTCAAAACCACTGCCACCAAAAACTTGAATTTAAAAGCTTATTTAAAGGAAGAGTTTAAGCACAACGCATGGAATAAGAGCATGCCAGTTTCCTATCTAGAAGAGGAGTGGCAGGAGCTGTTTAAGGGAATCCAACTCTACATCACATCAGAGGGAAGGTATGACAAACTCATGATGTATCATTTCAAGCTTCTAGACCATTTCATAGGTAAAACACTCCTCAATTTACCCTTTTTCTTACATAAGAGTTTAACTAAGGTCTGCAAGAAGATCAGGGCTCAACCCCTAAGCATGAAGAGTACTCTGTGTCACTTTGGCCTTATTAAATTGATCATTCTAGAGGAATTAAGGCAGAAGGGAAGGAGCTGGTAGCATTTCTTATTTTGGGAGGGTTTTGAAACATAGACCCAGCCTGTAAATGAACAGGAGAAAGGTGGAAAGAAATAGTTGACTCCTCAAAGCAGTTCAAGGAGGAGGAGGACTCTGCCAGGACCTCCAGAGGATAGAATCTCTGGACTAAAATCCCACAGGTCGAAGAAAAGGTTAAACTTTGAAACCACTACATAGCATCCAACACAACAGTCTACAGAGAAGATAACAAACATATTAAACCTACCCTACATAGACTCAGAACCAGAGCAACAAGATGAGAGCCCTGTCATCAAGAGTCCTGAACAGTCAACTGTGTTTGCATAGAATTATGAGACCTTTACTCATACAGAGGAAGGAGAAACATCAAAGAGCTCTAAGTCAAAGAAAACTCATAAAATCAAGCATCTGAAAGAGGTAATCGCTCAACAAGAGGTCTTGGAACAAGTAATCAAACAAAGGTACAAGAAGTTGTCTAATAACTTCACAAAAACCAACGTTGCATTTGAGAGACTGGCTCAGGAAAGTGTTAAAGAGAAGAAAAGAAAGCAGAAGATAACCAAAGACTACAATAATCTATGGTGGCTTACCAAATGCCTTAAAAGGAAGATAAGAAGATTGAAACAAAAACAAAAGAAAAAGTCCCATCCATATTTGAAGGTGCTTGCTCAGGTTGCTGTAAACATGCAGGGGGAGAAATCAGAAACACATTGAATTTTTGGTTGAAATCGCATTTTTGAGGTGAAAGTTCATTTTTGGCTCACACATAACTTTCACCAGCGCAAAGGAAATTTTTATGACTCGTTAGCTGGTGAAAGGCAGTGCTTTCACCATCTAACTAGCGAATTATAAAGCCCGTTAGCTGGTGAAAGAAGGAAAAGCAGTTTTGGAAGCCAAGGGTAGGAAAGGGAATTTCTCACAGATTATAAAAGAGTTCCAGAGTATCAGGGCGATGACAACGTGCTTGCAAAGGACTCAACATCAGAGGTTCCAGGCAATTTTGGGTACTACATGCAAAACAAATTTCCCCAAATAACGACTATGAACGTTGAAGAAATCCAACTGTCAAGACAGGTGTCTTGCCATATTTCATCACATCACATATTCCAGGATCCTAAGGATCCAGATGGTGAATTTTTGAGATTGAAGATAGTTCGAATGATAGTTTAGTTGTTAAATCTTTATTATCAAGTTGTTTAGTTAGATTTGACTTTCTATTTTTAAACACAGATCCATGTTTTTAGGATCTATAAAACTGATTGTAAGAGGCTATAAATGCCTAATTTTGATAAGAGACAAGGGTTCAAACTGGGAGATATTTTGATGCTAATGTATAGACTCTTTTTACAGAAATAAAGTTCAGTTTCCTTTCGTTTTCAATATGAGAGTGGTCCATTTTTCCTTTTCTATACTTTGTTTCAGTTTATTTTAGTTCATAAAGACTGTCATCTCTTTATTGAGCTCATAGACTTGAAATTAAAGGATTCCTCTCTATCTTGTATTCAGCCCTACATTCATTTGTATTTGGCAATCAAGAATAGTGTTCTTCATCCCCCTTTCAAATTATTGAATCTGATTATTGTTTCCTGAAAGCACTGCTTCTTTAGATGTGTGATGAGTGGTTTATTTCATTGATCATTAAAGACCCCATTGTCCCAAACACATAAAAGCCATTATTTGTAAGTTACCAAGCACCTTTGGTCTACAACCACAAAGGGTTTCTTGGAGTGATAACAAATTGGCGTCGTTGCCGAGGAAATGAAATTCAAGCTCTGCTTTCCTGGGATATGACACAGAGCTGATCTTTGATGATAGATAAAGATTAGACATTTTTAGTTGGTTGTAATCATCTATCTGGCGACTCCACAAGTTCATCCTGGATCAGTACTAGGGCGAATCCTCAAGAATCACCAATCACACCAGTGTCCAATCCATAATCAATTCTCAGAAAGGGAAAGACGATTCAACGTCAAACTTCAAAAGCAGATCCAAAAGGTAATCCTCTTTTCATTTCTGTAAAATCTACTATAGAAAAATTTGAGTTCTTTTCAGAGAACACTGATGAAAAAACAACTGTAAATACTGTAGAGAACAAACTCTTTTTGATCAACAGAAAAATCCTAGTGACAAAAATTTGATAGACTATAATTTGATTGAAAAAACATCTAAGACTTTAGAAAGAAGCCACAGTTTTTCTTCCCTTGAGTCTTTCCACTCTCAGCAACAAGAATATCACTTGAACATTTATACTATCCTCCTTGCTGTTGAACATCTCCTCCAAGAGATTTCTACTAAGGGTGAAGAAAATTTAGCTGGACATCTTGCAAAATTTTACAGAGCCTCTTATCAGACCTCTTTCTCATTAGAAAACTCACCTCGTTCACATTCCTCCAGTGTTGAAGACTTGAAAAAGAAACTATCATTTTCCCCACCTATGATAGTCATGGCTGCACCACCTCCTTTGACTAAGATGCAACAAATCCTAGCTTCTAGGTATGCAACACTCATATTGCCAAACCCAGTAGCAGCCATGCCAATGGGAGACTATCAGAAATACATGCCGAAATTCACGGGCGAAGGCGATGTGTCTGCTGAAGAACATATTGAGGATTTTTACAGTTACGCTGAAAACCTTAATATCGAGCAAGAAGATGTTTGGACACGAGTCTTTGTCCAAATCCTAGATGGCCATGCTAGGAAATGGTTCAAAGAGCTCCCTGCTGGTTCCATTTCTGGAATCGAGCAATTGGATGAGACATTTCTGAATCATTGGGGTGACAGAAGAGATTTTGTCTACTACATCACAAAATTTGGAAACTTGAGGAAACAAAGTAGTGAGTCAGCCTCTGATTTCACTAAGAGGTTTAACCAGGTGTATGGAAAAATACCAGCTGAGATAAAACTGTCAGATGCTTCTGCCAAGATCACATATTTCATTGCTTTTGATTCAAATTTTTGTTTGTTGTTGAGAGAAAGAAGGTCACCAACATTATCTCTCATGCAAGATGCTACCCTTGAGGTGGAATCAAATATTCTAGCCTCCCAGAAGTGGAAAAGAGAGTCTGATAGGAGAAGACCAAAAAATGAGGCTCCATCTTCATCAAATGCTGATCCAAAACTTCATAAAATGGCCAAGATGATAAAGTCTCTAACCTATGAGATATCTAAGCTCAAGATCGAAAATAAACAACCTATGAAGGGAAGAGGCACTTATGACTCTGCAGGAAGAATTCTGAATCAAAATCCAAATAAATTCAGAAGAAATAATCAGCCAACTCAGATCTTGCAAAGAGAAAAGAATTCTGCTGAAGATCAGAGGATAAAGGTCCCTCTTCAAAATGTTGTGATGGACGAAGACAATGGTGAAGATCAAGAAGATGGATAAGGTGACATTCATTGTGTTGGAGAAGAGACAGGGAAATCTTATCTAACACAACATGACTATGAGGAATCATTGATGACTGAACAGATAGAAGATGATCTTCTTGGTGATGGTATTTTCACAACAGAAGATAAAAATAGATATAACTGCCAATCCAAATCTAATGCTTCTCAAAAAGATGCACCAGCCACTCCTGAGAAGACTGCTTCCCCTGTTAAGCAAAAGGATCAGACATCAGAGGATCATCAATCAAATCCTTCAAAGGTGAAAGCATCAGCTCCTCCCAAGAAGACTGCTACCCCTATCAAGCATCAAACTCCAGAAAGTCAGCCTCCTATCGAACAACAAAGAAATTAGGAAGCCCCTTCAAATCAGGTAAAGGTTTCTGATAAAGTTGCTGATAAGGTTCCATATTCTTTTAATTTTGAGGATGAAATACGAAAAATTAAGATTCCTATTCCTCTAGTTTAGCTGATGAAAAATGAAATGTTCAAAAGGGATATCCTCAAAACTCTAGATCCACAATCTGTATCCCTTTCTGCTGATATCCTCAACATTTATGATGATAAGCCAATCATTACTCTGGGCCAAATGGTAGAAGACAGATATGAGAGCTGTCCTCCCTTTTACATCTCTTTAAATATTCATGAGAAAACCCTGCATAACTGTTTGTTGGACTCTGGTGCTTCACATAATTTGATGCCAAAGGCGGTCATGGATGAGCTTGGGCTGGAGATCACCAAGTCTTATCATGATCTTTCTTATTTTGATTCTCAGAAGGTCAAATGCCTTGGGATGATCAAGGACTTGGCTGCAACCTTAACCCAAGCGTCCATGAAGACTATGGTGATGGATATAGTAGTGGCAGATATACCACCAAAATTTGGATGTCTGCTGTCAAGATCATGGATGAAGAGGCTAGGTGGTACCATTCAGATGGATCTCTCCTATGCTACTATCCCTATTTTCAGAGGGGTGAACAAAAGGCTATACAAAGAATCCCAGTTGGCATATGTAATCAACGATGAGAACAATCCATCCAATCATCCTATCTATTCGATTGACACAGGTATGGGATCTTGTATTTTGCAAATTGATGATTCACTGCCTAATACATTGCTGCTCAGAAAGCCCATAGATCAGATCACAATTCAGCCTAAAGAAATAGCATAAGAAGACCTTTGGACCATGTTCTTTGACGGTGCTTGCACAAAAGAGTCAGTTGGAGCAGGAGTGGTATTGATTTCCCCTTCCAAGAAAGCTTCTCATTTGTCCTTTAAACTTGATTTTAAAGTGACTAATAATATTGCTGAGTATGAGGCACTACTATTGGGGATGAATGCAGCCAAAGAGAGGAACATTAAAAAATTGCAGGTGTTTGGAGATGCAGATTTGATTATTCAGCAGGTGAATAAGTCCTTTCAAGCAAAGCATGTCAGGCTGAAGGCATACAGAGATGAAGTGTTGAAGGCTATTCATGATTTTGCAGATTTTACAATTGCATATGTACCTAGAGCAATGAATGAATTGGCTGATTCATTGGCTATGTCTGCTTGTGCATTCATACCCCCTCTACCTCATAAGTTAGCTTACGAAATTCAAGTTAAATATAGGCCCTCTCTCCCTGATAATGTAAAATTTTGGAAGGTTTTTGAAGACGATGTTGAACTCACTAGATTTCTTGCAGTGATAGATGAGTTTGCAGATTTGCAGATCGATCAGGAGAATGAACATGACAATGAAATTGAGAAGCTAGAATTTAAAAGCAAAATTGCAGCACATGAAATAGTCCAGTTTTCCACCAACAAAATTCCTAAAGGTTTGGTCCTATTGGAAAGGTTGTTCAATAATAATGACATTGCTGTCAAAGTGGAAAAGGGGGAAAAAGATTCAAAATGTTTGCAGTACAATGTGGCTAGTGAGCAAGATCCTAAACATGTTAACTTAGCCTCACATTTGATTGAAAAACAAAGGGATGATTATGGAGAATTGCTAAAGGAATTCGCAGGCATCTTTTCTTGGTAGTATGATGACTTAAGAATTTTGACACAGAGGTGATTTAGCATACGATTCCCTTTAATAAAGACACCAAACCATTCAGGAAGAAGCTTAGATCCTTCAACCCTTTGTTGATGCCTACAATGGAAAGGGAAATTAAGAAACTATTGGATGCCCCCATTATCATTCCTCTCAGGTATTTAGAATGGATTGTGAATCTTGTGCCGGTTAGGAAGAAGAATGGGGAGATCAGACTTTGCGTCGACTTCAGAAATTTGAATAAGTGCTCTAGGAAGGACAACTACCCTCTGCCTAAAATGGATCATATTTTGTAGAAGGTGTCAGGATCAAAGGTGATGTCTTTTATTGATGGGTTTTCCGGGTACAACCAGATTGTTGTCCATCCGGAAGACAAGGAAAAGACTGCTTTTACCACTCCATGGGGTACGTTTATGTATGAGAACATGCCCTTTGGATTGATGAATGAAGGAGCGACATTCCAAAGAGAAATGGATATTGCTTTCGTTGGAGAGAAAGATAAATTTCTCCCGATTTATCTCGATGATATCACTGTTTTCTCAAGCAGCCACGAACTTCATTTGCAACACTTAAGAAGGACATTTCTGAAATGTCGAAGGTATGGCATTTCTCTTAATCCAAAAAAATCAAATTTTGCACTTAAAGAAGGGAAATTACTTGGGCATATTGTTTCAGCTGATGGGGTAAAAATTGACCCAAAGAGGGTAGAAGCAATTAAAAATATGTCTCTTCCTAGATCAAAGAAGGACATTCAGTCTTTCCTTG
>JZKD02S1672679.1:863337-885554 GCA_000966675.3 Picea glauca | reverse complement strand
TCAGTCTTTCCTTGGGACTATTAACTTTGTCAGAAGGTTTATAGTAAATTTTGTTGAACTCACAAAGCATATCACTGCTATGTTGAGAAAGGACTCTGAGGTAAAATGGACGGAATCAAACAGACATTCGTTCAATGCCATCAAGGAATCCATCACAACAACTGCTATTTTGATCAACCCCAATTTCTCCAAGGTATTTTACATTTTTTCATTTGCTTCAAGTGATACAATCGCAGCGATACTCTTGCAGAAAAATGTTGATGATCAGGAGCATCCGGTTGCCTTCTTCAGTAAGGTCCTGAGGGATGCAGCGGTGAAGTATGAATTGTTGGAGAAACAAGCATATGCACTTGTCAAGTCATTGAAAGCTTTCAGAGTTTACATTCTTCAAGCAAAGGTAATAGCTTTCATTCCCTCCAGTTCAGTTAAAGATGTTCTTGTCCAACCCGATATTGATGGAAAAAGGAGTAAATGGATAGAAAGGTTGATTGAATTCGATGTTGAAATCAAACCAGTAAAACTTGTGAAAGGTCATGGCCTTGCCAAACTTCTGGCAGAGGAAAATTGCAGGCTGCTTGAAATAAATCTGGTAAGCATTAATGCAAAAAATGATTAGTCTTTAGAGGGTAAAGAAGGTGAGAAAATGCAGGTCTCATCTCACTTAGTTGATTGCAAATGGTATAGTCATATTATTCAGTTTCTGCAAACTTTATCAGTCCCATCAGATTTGACAAAGAATCAAAGAATGGCTTTGAAGCTCAAAGCTATAAATTTTTGCATCAATGACAACTTGTTGTTCTGGAAAAATCCCATAGGTTTATTATTGAGGTGCGTAAACCAAGAAGAGGCATCCAAGGTCATGATTGAATTTCACAATAGTGAATGCGGAGGACATCACTATTGGAAAACCATGGCACACAAAATCCTAAGATCTGGTTACTACTGGCCTTCCTTATTTTCAGATGTTTATGAGTTTGTGAAAACATGTGACAAGTGTCAGAGATTCGAAAGTAAAAAAAAACTGAAGTCTCTTCCCCTCAAACCTATAGTGGTCACAGGGCCTTTCCAGTAGTGGGGCCTGGACTTCATAGGTGAAATTCATCCGCCTTCTAGTGGTCACCACCAGTGGATCCTGGTTGCCACCGATTACTTTACAAAGTGGATTGAGGCTATTCCCACCCAAAATGCCAATCATATTGTCATCATAAATTTTCTGCAAGAAAACATATTTTCCATATTTGGCTACCCTAAGAGACTAGTCATTGATAACGCTGCCGCATTCAAAGATAAAGACTTGGTGAAATTGTGTGAAGAGTTGGGAATCATATGGTACATTCCACAACTTACTATCCACAAGGGAATGGCTTAGTTGAGTCATCCAACAAGAGTTTAGTCAGAATTATAAATAAGCTACTTGAAAAGAATGCCAGAGGTTGGGATTCCAAACTAAAGTTTGCTTTGTGGGCTGACAGGGTTACATGTAAGAAATCAATTGGCACATCTCCTTTCAAGTTGGTATATAGTACTGAAGCCATATTTCCTGTTCAACTTGCATTGTCGGTTGCAAAGTTCTTATAAGAAACTGATTCTGAAAAAAGTGATTTGACCCAGAGAATTCCTAATTTGGTAGAACTACAGCAGGATAGAGAGCAACTCTTGGAAAAAACAGAACTGCATCAAGAAAGAATCAAAGAAAATTTCAACAAGAAAGTGAAATCAAATGTCTTCAAAACAAGGGATCTGGTCTTAAAGTGGGATGCAGTAAGGCAGGAGAAAGGGAAACACGGAAAATTTGAGTCTCTTTGGACAGGTCCTTTTGTCATAACAGCAGTGCAACAGAACAATACCTTTGTTCTCCAAACTCTTTCAGGCGAGGCAGTAGAAAGTGGCCCTTTCAACGGGTGCTTCCTGAAGATCTATTTCTCATAAGGCTTCCTTTGAAGCCCTATTCTACTTGTACATATTCTTTTTCAGTTCTTTTTCTTTATTTCTGTCATTTCAATAACTCCATGCCCAATGGTACTAGCAAAACTACTTTTCAAATTTTTGTTTTTAGTTGTAATAAGGCTACTGAGTCTAGCTAGGTTCTTGGTCACCTCACAGGGAGATGACCATCCCAGTTGGAGCTAGATGTTAGCTCCCAAAATGAAACCATCCCTTTGGTCACATTTTGTGGTGGATAACATGGATATTGGTAGTTTCCTCAGTTTAGTTTTGAGTTTTTATGGCTGCAAAACTTAGGTTTTGATTTTTGTCTTAGAAATAAGACGATCCATAAATGTTTTCTCTTTAAAATTTTCATAAAATGCTTTCAACAGCTAACGTATGTTTAAACATGAGTGTTAGCTGGCGAAAGTGGTGACTTTCAACAGCTAAGGATCATCTCTCATAGGTCCGTGCGCTGGTGAAAGTGTTTATTTTCAAAACATCCAAAGAAGCATTGTCACGGGTTGTGCGTTGGTGAAAGGGAAGACTTTCAATAGCTAAGGGACATTTTCCACAGGATTGTGTGCTGGTGAAAGAAGATTGTGCGCTGGTGAAAGCGGTAAGTTTCAACAGCTAAGGGGCGTTTTCCACGGACCGTTGGCTGAAGAAAGAGGCAATCACATGCGTTTATCCATGTTTCAAAAATCAAATCATGATGCGATCAAATCACGTCATGCAATCAAGAAAGATACGCTGGTGAAAGTGGATAATCATGAAAACTTGAGTTCCACATCGAAGTAAGATTGCAAATCGAATCCGGTTCAGAAGCTCATGCTCCACAATCATGGAGTCAGGGATGGCAAGTTCAAATTCATTAGCATAGGTACATAAGCTATATTGTCGGGCTGACAACATCAAATCATATTATTGCTTCCATATCACACATTGTTCACGAAGGTTTGTTAAGTTTCTAATGTTAGAAAATAGAGCCGACTCCCGAGTGCTTTCAACAGCGTAAGACCTCGGCTTAAACAACAGTTTGCAGGGTTGGTATACAGAATTGTTGGGGTTTTAAAGCTACAAATGGTGAGGAGACGCATTGGCTCTCTACTCAGAAAAGATATGGACAACCGATCTTTCCTACAGACACACCCAGAAGTACATAAACACTTCTCTAATGCAGGTTGTATTGAATTTGTTGAAAGGCTGCAGAACGGTTGTCACCAGTCGACAGCAGAAGATTTTTCCAAAACTTTCAACGAGAATAAATCCCGTGTTGGGTCCTTGGAGATATTAGTAGATGAAGCTTCCATCGCTGCAGCGACTAGCCTACCAAGGACAGGCCAAAGTTGGTTCAAAACCACTGCCACCAAAAACTTGAATTTCAAAGCTTATTTAAAGGAAGAGTTCAAGAACAACGCATGGAAGGAGAGTATGTCGGTTTCCTATCTAGAAGAGGAGTGGCAGGAGCTATTTAAGGGCATCCATCTCTACATCACATCGAAGGGAAGGTATGAAAAACTCATGATGTATCATTTCAAGTTTCTAAACCATTTCACAGGTAAAATGCTCCTCAATTTACCCTTTTTCTTACATAAGATTTTAACTAAGGTCTACAAGAAGATCAGGGCTCAACCCCTAAGCATGAAGAGTACTCTGTGTCACTTTGGCCTTATTAAATTGATCATTCTGGAGGAATTAAGGCAGAAGGGAAGGATCTAGCAACATTTCTTATTTTGGGAGGGTTTTGAAACATAGATCCAGCCTGTAAATGAACAGGGGAAAGGTGGAAAGAAACAATTGAATCCTCAAATAGTTCAAGGAGGAGGAGGACTCTGCCAGGACCTCCAGAGGATAGAATCTCTGGACTAAAATCCCACAGGTCAAAGAAAAGGTTAAACTTTGAAACCACTACAGAACAACCAACACAACAGTCTACAGAGAAGAGAACAAACATATTAAACCTTGCCTACACAGACTCAGAACCAGAGCAACAAGATGAGAGCCCTGTCATCAAGAGTCTTGAACAGTCAACTGAGTTTGCACAGAATTATGAGACCTTCACTCATACAGAGGAAGGAGAAACATCAAATAACTCTAAGTCAAAGAAAACTCAGAAAATCAAGCATCTCAAAGAGGTAATCGCTCAGCAAGAGGTCTTGGAACGAGTAATCAAAGAAAGGTACAAGAAGTTGTCTGATAACTTCACAAAAACCAACGTTGCGTTTGAGAGACTGGCTCGGGAAAGTGTTAAAGAGAAGAAAAGAAAGCATAAGATCACCAAAGACTACAATAGTCTATGGTGGCTTTCCAAGCGCCTTAAAAGGAAGATAATAAGATTGAAACAAAAACAAAAGAAAAAGTCCCATCCAGATTTGAAGGTGCTTGCTCAGGTTGTTGTAAACATGCAGGGGGAGAAATCAGAAACACATTGAATTTTTGGTTGAAATCGAATTTTTGAGGTGAAATTTCATTTTTGGCTCACACAGAGCTTTCACCAGCGCAAAGCAAAATTTTATGACCCGTTAGCTGGTGAAAGGCAGCGCTTTCACCAACTAACTAGCGAATTATAAAGCCCGTTAGCTGGTGAAAGCAGGAAAAGCAGTTTTGGAAGCCAAGGACAGGAAAGGTCATTTCTCACAGATTATAAAAGAGTTCCAGAGTATCAGGGTGATGACAACGTGCTTGCAAAGGACTCAGCATCAGAGGTTGGAGGCAATTTTGGGTACTACATGCAAAACAAATTTCCCCAAATATCGTCTATGAACGTTGAAGAAATCCAGCTGTCAAGACAGGTGTCTTGCCATGTTTCATCACATCACATATTCCAGGAGCTGAAGAATGCAAATGGCGAATTTTTGAGATTGAAGACAGTTCGAATGATAGTTTAGTTGTTAAATATTTATTATCAAGTTGTTTAGTTAGATTTGACTTGCTATTTTTAAACATAGATCCATGTTTTTAGGATCTGTAAAACTGATTGTAAGAGGCTATAAATGCCTAATTTTGATAAGAGACAAGGGTTCAAACTGGGAGATATTTTGATGCTAATGTATAGACTCTTTTTACAGAAATAAAGTTCAATTTCCTTTCGTTTTCAATATCAGAGTTGTCCATTTTTCCTTTTCTGTACTTTGTTTCAGTTTATTTTAGTTCATAAAGACTGTCATCTCTTTATTGAGCTCATAGACTTGAAATTAAAGGATTCCTCTCTATCTTGTATTCAGCCCTACATTCATTTGTATTTGGCAATCAAGAATAGTGTTCTTCATCCCCCTTTCAAATTATTGAATCTGATTATTGTTTCCTGAAAGAACTGCTTCTTTAGATGTGTGATGAGTGGTTTATTTCATTGATCATTAAATACCCCATTGTCCCAAACACATAAAAACCATTATTTTTAAGTTACCAAGCACCTTTGGTATACAACCACAAAGGGTTTCTTGGAGTGATAACACCAGTCAAACTCCAGGACCCTTTTTCCATGGTTATCACCAACAACCCAAACTACCTTTTCTGCCAACCTTGCATTTTCCAGACTTAACAAGGTTGTTGAATGACCCTATCTGTCATGATCCACGTTAGCCCCCTATGCCGACGAAGTTTCCTTCGGACATACAAAAGTTCGAAGCCAAGCCCAATGAAGATACAAGAGATCATGTGACCACCTTCCATCTTTGGTGCTTATCTAACTCGTTGAAAGACGACTCTGTATGGTTGTGATTGTTTCAACGTACTCTCATTGGGAGTGTCGATAAATGGTACATTGAGCTCGACCGCTCAAGATACTCTTCCTTCGGCGAATTGACAATGGATTTCCTAAACCATTTCCAATTACCTGTGAGATATGATGTTGACACAGAATTGTTGGCCAATTTTGAACAGACAAAAGCAGACCATATCTCTGATCACATCCAAGAATGGAGATGTTGGAAGAGTTTAATTAAGGTGCCATTCCCACCAGCATTCCTTCTCGAGTGGTTCCTTAAGTCTTTGGTCCCACAGTTTTCCAAAGATGTCATGATGTCGAGAGTGTTTTCCGAAGAAGATTCCATCATGAGAGCTCAACATCTTGAGCTAATATACTCTCAGTTCGGTTTATTATACGAGATCTTGCTAGATGTGCCACGCTCAATACTTGATAAAACTAGACAAAGAGTTGGACCACATTCTGATGGTATTGTTGGTTTAGCACAAACAAAGCCTGCTGAACAACTGACGAAGCAATTGCAGCAATTGTCTATACAAGATACAATGACCAGCCAAACTACTGTTTTGGTTGCTCCCCCCACCCAAACATCGGATATACACACAGTGCAATCGACAAATCCAAATGCCACCCAACAACTTGATGGAAAGAAAAAACAATGAAAGAAGGGAAAGGGGGATAAGAAACCCACTAATAATGTTGGCAGGGGCAACATTGAGAAATGGAAGTCGAGGTATCCATGCAACCTATGCGTGGAGGACCACTCGACGCACTAATGTCCTCGGCTTGTAGAGGCCCAAACGTTTGTGACACAGAAACAACTTGTCGTGTTAACCAATCCATTTCAACATGGGAAAAACCTAACCCAAGCCTCTATAAGCGTGGAAGGGGGAAGTCAAGGACCCCTCTGTCTTCGAACAATCCTGCATTCGCGAATGTGTATATGATGAAGGGTGATGCTTTTATATCGACTAGAGCGCATGACTATAGTAAACTAAGCACTTCTGAGAAGTGCAAAGAAGATGAAATCCCATCTCTTCCTCTCCAGATTGAGAATAGTTTGGGTGAAACAATGACACACATCCCAAAAGGTGCATTCAAGAAATCTTCTCACAACCCAAACGCAAGGGCCACCCAAAACTATTTTGTGGTCGAGGATTTGTCTCAAACCCCTTATGTGATGTCTTCTTTGGAGGTCCTCCAAAGCTTCCCTTCCCAGAGGAAATCTTTGTTATCCTCTTTAGGATCTATCGAAACTTGTAATCCAGGTACAATCATGCTAGATACAATCGACTTAAAACCTCATTTTCCTTAACACGTAGTGTTTCAGATAGTAATGGCTTACCCCACAAAAACTTTTACTCGGAACATTTTCCACACGGTGGTTGATGAGGGTGCCTCGACATGAGTTATGTCATTGGCATGTTGGAAGGCCATTGACCAACCCATTTTGTCTACGTCACCTACTCTTCTCACTGCTTTTGATGGTCATTCATTCTGACCACATGGTATCATTCCCTCTTTCCCCATGCAGATAGGAGGGAAGACCGTGTGTGTCAAGGTAGAAGTAGTCGACGCATCCCTGGACTACAATATCTTGTTAGGAAGGAGTTGGAATTATGCCATGCAAGCAGTGGTTGCTACAGTTTTCTAGGTCTTGTGGTTCCACACGAGGACCAGATTGTGACCATTGATCAATTGTCTTTCTCCAGACCTGACCCTTCACTGGGGGCATCTACGGTCCCGATGATTGATAATATCCAATTGGGCATAGTCAATGTACGGTTTGGTTTGTGCCCATCTTTGATGGGTACCTTCGATTACCCACCCCCTCAAGGTGATGTCAAGTTCATATCAAACCACCATAAGGTTGAGATTTTCCAAGTTTCATCATTTCGCATGACTTACCTCAATAATCCGTGGATACTTCCTTCTCCATCAGCCACGATGGAAGGGATAGGGAACCCTGGCATGTCCATGCCCTTGTCCACAACCGAAGTAGCCTACTCTTTAGTCCATCAAGCTTCGACCGACACCAATCCGACTCCTGCACAAGAGTTATATCTGATTCTAGAGCCTATTTGGGCTCAAGGTTCTCTCGTTGATACCGATGCATTAGACTTAGTCTTTCCCTCCGACGAAGCAATAATTGAAGCAATGAATAGTCTGGCCAAACCCTAAGACGATCTCCATCAAATATCATACTTCCTCCCAGAGTTAAAGAGAATCAAAGTAGGAGAATTCACCTTAACTATGACTGGAGATAGGTCTTGTTATATTAATCCCTTAGCTACACATGAGGTTTATGCCGAGGGTAATATAACAACTAATGCTAAAACTATATCGATTAATATCTCCAGAACCCCTAGCATCATGGAGAATGTTTTCATCGGAGCTGACTGTTCCCCCGAAGAGATTCAAGTCTACACAAATATTTTTAAAGAATTCCGCGATGTTTTTTCCTGGTCTTACGAGGAAATGCCAGGCATTGATCCAAAAATAGTCGAACATGAAATCACAACTTATCCTGATGCCAAGCTAGTTCAACAAAAGCTTCGTCCAGTTAATCCTAGGAAAGAAACAACCATTAAGGTTGAAGTCAAGAAACTTCTCAAAGATGGTTTTATCTATCCTATCCATCTGACCCAATGGGTGTCAAATCCGGTGCTAGTCAATAAGAAACAGGGCACGATTCATGTATGTACGAACTTTCGTGATTTAAACAAGGATTGTACAAAAGATAATTTTCCCACATGATTCATTGACTAGATAATCAATGAATGTGCAGGTTGCGAGGCCTTTTCTTTCATGGATGGTTTTTTGGGATATAATCAGATACAAATCAAACCCAAAGACCAACACAAAACAACATTCATTTGTCCCTAGGGTACATTTGCGTATCGTAAGATGCCTTTTGGTCTCAAAAATGCTAGAGCGACCTTTCAACAGGCCATGTCTTTTGCTTTCCATGATCTCAAGCATATAGTCAAGGCCTATTTAGATCATTTAGCATCTCGATCTCACAAGAGAATGGATCATCACACACACCTCTGACTTATCTTTGAGCGATGTCACTACTTCCAGATTCACTTGAATCCAAACAAATGAAGCTTCTGCGTAACGTCAGGACATTTTTTAGGTTTCATAGTGTCAACAACAGGGATCATGGTCGATCCCTTGAAGGTTGAGGCAATAGTTCAGTTTCCTTCCCCATGCAAAATCCTTCAACTTCAGAGTCTACACGGCAAGGCCAACTTTTTGAGGCATTTCATCGCCAACAATGCCAAGATCACGAAGGGATTTATGTTCTTAATAAAGAAATATGTTCCTTTTCATTGGGATGATGCCACTCAATGCTCCTTTGAAGCATTGAAACATGCCCTCACAATTGTCCCTCTGCTTCGGCGACCCAACTATAACAAAGATTTCTTATTATACTTGGATGCAATAGAGTCAACCATTGACATGGTCTTAGTTTAGGAAGATGATTTGTTGTCATAATATGTGATCTATTACCTGACCCGAGGCCTCGTTGGAACGAAACTCAATTATTCTCATATCTAAAAACTTGTGTTGGCAACAATCCATGTTGTTCAACGGTTCCATCATTATGTCCTGTTTCGCAAGACCATCGTCATTTCCATTTTGAATCTGTTTCAATACGTGTTGATGAGATAGGTAATAGGTAGAAAGATCAGTAGACAGATAGTCGTCCTCCAAGAATTCGACTTATATTTCATTTCGGCGAAATCCAAAAAGTCACTGGTCTTCTCAAAACTTATTTTGGAACTTTTGGTTGAGTTAGGTGATGTTATGCCTAAAGAATCGCTTATCATAGGAGATATACTTTTGATCACGTCTTCGGATCCCTGGTATGGAGGTATACTTGTCTATCTCCAGACTTTGAAGTACCCCACCTCTGCTTCTCATGATGAGCATCTCCGTATACACCATCAGGCTAAGAATTATTTCATACTCGACGATACACTGTATCGAAGAGGTGTAGAATGCATCCTGCGTTGATGTCTTACTCATGACAAATTAGTTATCATACTTAACGATTTCCATACCAGAGCATGTGGCGGTCATTTGTCTAGGTTGGAAACAACCCAAAAGATTTTACGAGTAGGTTATTTCTGGCAAATACTAATCAAATATTGTATCGAATTGGTCAAGAAGTGCCACCCATGTCAGATCTTCTCTTGGAAGATGAGGGCACATCTCGCTCCCATGTTTCCCGTCATCACAGTTGGTCCCTTCACTAAGTGGGGGATTGATTACACTACATGCAACCCTCCTTCATCAAGGGGGCACCATTATATCATTGTAGCCATAGACAGTCGAGGCTATGCCAACGTTTAAAGATGATGGAGAGATTGCAGCTCTCTTTTTATTCAACCAGATAATAGCAAGGTTTGACATCTCAAGAGAGATTGTCACTGACCATGGAACTCACTTTCAGAACTATATGATGACTGAATTAACATCAAATCTTGGGTTGTGGCAAGAACATTCATCACCCTACTACCCCCAAGCAAATGGTCAGGTGGAAGCTATAAATAAATATCTTAAGACCATCCTACAATGAACGATCAACTCGGCCAAGTCAAATCTGCATTTGATGTTATACTTGATATTATGGGCTTACCGAATGTCTGTTAAGACTGTAATCGGTTTCTCACCTTTTCAACTCGTTTATGGGATGGAAGCAGTCTTTCCTATAGAATGTCAGATCTTTTCCCTAAGATTGGCAGTACAGTTATTGCCAAACACTTCTCCACTTGAATAACGATTATTATACCCTGAGCGGATCAATGAGCAGCATCGTGATGTAGCTCTGGCCAACGAGGCTCATAAAAAAAAATTCAAGTGTCAGTATGATCGGTCTATTCATTATTGGATTTTCTCTAAAGGCAACCTTGTCCTGGTCTATGACCAAGATAAGGACCCCCAGGGGGCAGGCAAATTCAAACACATGTGGTTCAGACCTTTCATCATAAAAGAGGTTCTTAAGAAGGGCACTTATCTTCTAGTTGACTTTGACGGAAATTCTTTGGTGGAGCCTAGAAATGGGCTCTACCTCAAGAAATATTACTCGTAGGTAGGTCACCTTGGGTAAATTTTTGTAACATATGTATAGTATTTGTAACATATGATCCAACTTTACACTGACGATTCCTTAGGGTACGTCTCTTAGAAGCTTAACAAGCCTTAACAAGCTTGAAGGAGATCCATAGACACACAAATGGATGATGAAGTTCCAATCCTTGATGAGGAAAACTATTCTACTTGGAGAATAGAGATGAGATTACATTTGAAGACAATGGGAGCAACTATTTGGAAGGCATCCATTGGTGGATCAGTTCCGTTGAAGAACAATTCAAATTTTGCAGCTCAAAGGGAAGGAAAGAAGAATGATGCATTGGCTCTCAAGACCATTCTTAGTGGACTCTCAAGCCCTATAAAATAAAGCATGGAACAATGCACTTCTGCCAAGGATCTATGGCTAAAGTTAGAGGAGACATATCAAACCAATAAGGAGAAGGAAGATATTGAAGATCACTCCATCAAGAATGCTAAAGGTAAAGAATCTTCAAAAACTCTTGAATGCATTATTTCTAAATGTAATTTTGAAAACATTTCAAGTGAAGATAAAGAATCAAGTGATGATAGCACAAACTAAGATCTTGAAGACATTTCAAATGAAGGAATAGAATTATGTGTTAGTATTGACAAAAAGGAAGATAGTGAAGATATTTCAAATGAAGGTAAAGAACCCTAAAAAACCCTTGATTGCAATGATGATGATGAATTTTTCTCTACAAGTGAAGAAGAAGATATAGAAATAGTTTCTGTAAAGTTTGATGGTAATTATCCCATGAAAAGAATAGAATAAAATCTATTAAAACTTCAAAAGGAAGTTGAAGAGGGTTTATATAGATAAAGAAGTGATCATTATTATATAGACTATAACTTTATTTCGGATAACACTAAGAAGTTTCTTAGGAGGAGTCTAAGGCACATCTTGAAACTAAATGAAATGATCAAGGAACAAGAAGAGAGAAATAAGACTAAATTAGAAGAAAAGGAAGAAGAGATCACAAGACTAAAGAATGGAAAAGAAGATATGAATGCAGATGATGAGATTAGCAAAAATTTTGAAACCATTGTCCATATCAAGACCAACATTGAAGAAGACAAAAGAATAGAGGAACTATTGAAGAATCAAATAAATTAAAAGGATGAGTCATGTTGTAAGTTAGAAGCTGAAATTGTTGACGTTAGAAAGAAGGTAGAAAATTCAAACAAATTCTTGAATAGCTCACGAATCTTGGATGAGATCTTGGAAAGTCAAAGATCATCATGTGATAAATCAGGTCTTGGATACAAAGGAGAATATACACATGTTGAATCAAGCACCTCAAAGAAGCATGAGGTAAGTCCATCAAACAAGGAAGACAATATTGCAAAACAACCATCTACACAAGGAAAATAAAATCTCAAAAGAAAAAAACAAGCAAGACATCAAGAAGCTACTTTTGGGACACCAAAGCAGAGGTATGAAAGTATTTTTCATGGGAATTGTTATTCATGTAATGGATATGGTAAGAAATATTTATAGTGTAGATATTATGAAAGGAGATATAATGGACGATTTTATAACACCATGAGGTGTTGTAGATGTGATCAAGTAGGAAACATTGTTGTTCACTGTAACACCATGAGATGCTACAACTGTAGTGGTTTTGGCCACAAATCACAGGAGTGTTGGAACAAAAGAAGAAATTATATGATGAGGACTTCACATAGCATGGCTAGAAGAAGGAATGAAGTAAGAAATGGAGACATCTCTGAAAAGATGGATGCTCAAAGCTCAAGTTATGAGAAGCAGGAACCTCTATAGAAGTGGGTGAAGAAGACAAAACAACCAAAACAAGATGTAAGACTGAAGGGAAGCTCAAGTAAATCATATACTGAAGCATATGTGGGTGAGAGTGGTATCACTCACATACATAAGCATGCTGACCTTGTATAGGTCGCGTACATATGCGAGCTTCCTGTGCAACAGACCGCGTATATGTGGTGAAGCCTAAGGAAAAGGGATATGCACATGATTGGAGTTTGATATGATGGTATAACTCTGTGATGCAGGGTATGACATTGTTTATTGCAGTATTCTGACACTGTTTGTTGCAGGTTTTTCATGGTTATAGGTTAGATCATGTAAGGTGACGATGTAAAATAAATCTTTAGTGCATGGCACTAACCCATGAGTATGGATTGATGCTTATCTGTTGGGGTACATGGCTAGTACATATTTGAGTTTCATTGATATATCTTATTATGTATTATTGAAATCATATGATAGATATCATGGTGCATGCATTTTGCATGTGGTTGGGCTACATATTGAGACATGTAGTTGGTGAGTTGAGTTTATATTCATGTTGTACATCATTGGGGAGTCATATCTTGTTGATGAATGGTTGATATACTTTCTTGGTGCAAGTGATGATGCATGATGGTACACTCATAAATAGTACTTGCTTGGCATATTGATAGATGCACATGGTTGGCATATTGGTAGATGCGCATGGTTGGCATATTGGTGGATGCACATGGTTGGAATATTGGTGGATGCACATGGTTGGTATATTAATAAAGGCATATGATTGATACATTGCGTGGATAATATTTTTTGGTAGATTGCATGATTTTTTTTCACATGGTTGATGTACATGGGTGTTGTGCATTGTGGGAACATTTTTGTACATGATATACTTGGTTCATATTTTTCTCATTGTTGGCATATATTTTTCTTCATGATGCATGGTATGGAACAAGTTTAATGCATGAATAGGCCCAAGGATCGTCATATGGTAGCATATTGTTCATCTTGCAGAAAATATAGGGGGAGACATACCCATAGGGGGAGTCATTCTTCTTCCCATGATTCTAGGAGGAGATATTTATCAAATGCATACCTAGAAAAGAGCCCTATATTTGAAGAAAGAGCATAGAGGCATAATTCCAGGAGGAGCGATGGTCATAAGGGGAGTATGTTCGATGTATCTTCAGCATTACATCGGAGTGATATCCCTTGTTCAAAAGGGGAGAGATTATTCATAGGAATATCAAAGGCATTCAGACAGGGGGAGCAACCCCAAGGAGAGTTCAAGAAGGGGGAGCATCCCCAAGAGGAGAATGGCCCTTTGCCATTGATGTCAAAGGGGTAGAGTTAATCACATTGATGTGATTAATGTTTATTGATGGGGAGAGATATTCACAATGAATATTGATGTAGATCATGCCTTATCTACATGTTGACATCAATAATTGGTAATTGGTATTGACATCAATGTTGGTATTTCCATCAATGCCAAAGGGGGAAATTGTTGGATCATGTTGTCATTGATGCCAATGGTTCGATTGATTGATGTCAAAGGATTGACTGATACATGATTGATGAGAATCATTGATTTTAAAGTGGAAACCAATTGATAAAGATGAATCATTGATATGATGCATAGTCCTTGATGAGAATGATAGATGTCAAAGTGGAAACCAATTGATAAATATGGATCATTTATATGATGCATAGGTGAAGATGGATCAATGAGTTGTCATTGATACATGATGATGCATAGTTTGTTTGATGTAACGATGAATCATTATTGTCTTATCATGATTGATAAGGTGCACAAATGGATGAAATCCAAAGTGGTCCCCTTATGGTGAAAGCCCTCATGGGAAGACACATTGCGGATTGAGTTATCCTAGAAGAATGGTTGGAGGACCCATGCTTGTATGTGAAATAATGATATGAAGATAAATGAATTTGTTGGTGAAACTATCCTATATGGATAGTGGTTGTCATACCATTTCCGGTGGTATGTGGAACATCACATAACTCCTCATGATTTTATAGTTATGGCCTTATGAAATTGGAAGACCCCCATATAAAGGCTTGAAGCCCCCAAAGGTCAAATAAGTCAAAGTGACCTAAAAGAAGAAATCATTATTTAAATGATAAAGTAAAGTGACAAATTCAAGGAGATTATTTAAATGATTAAGTGAGGTGACAAAATCAAGAAGGAATATTTAATTGATAAAATATTGGAGAACTTTCTATTTATGGAAAGTGGTTAACCCTAAAATAAGGAAAAAAGGTTAAGTAACCTAGAAATGGGTTAAGTGACCTAGAATTGGGTTAAGTGACCTAGAATATGAAAGTATAAATAAGAATCTAAGATCTCTTGTGAGATGAACATTAATTGGAGAGTATTCTTTGTGTGGAGAGCTTCTTGTGAATATCTTTTAGAGTATTGATGGAGAGCTTCTTGTGAGAGGATATTTGGTGTGGATATCTTGAGCATGTTTGAAGATCTATTCTGAGAGAGAGAGCGTGAGGAGGATCTCATGGATGCATCAAATTTTTGGCAATATCTGAGATCTTGACAACGAAAGTTTCGAAAGTTCAGAAACCCTAGTTTATGAGGCATACACGGGTTGTCTGTGTATGGGGTGCGTATACACTGAATGTATACATGGGTTGACTGTGGATAGGGAGTGTATAATGGATAAAATGATGAAGAATTGTGTTTGAGCTGGTGCCAAGCTCTTGGATGATGAGGCAGGTTCCAGATTTTCATTCTATGGGCTTAGATCTATCACTGAGACACTGTTATGGTTACATTATTTTCTTGACGGATACTTTTTCTTGATGTGTTGTGAATTCTTAGGGAATTCTTGCTATGGATTCTATGATATGGTTCAATTTGGTTGATTTGATTGATGGAGTGAGCATTACTCCTTGAATTTAGTGGTGACATGATTAATATGGTATACTAGTTGTTTATACAGATTGAGATAGAATTCATATTGATTTGTTCTGGAGTATGAGAAATCTATTAGAGAGCTTGCATGTGATGTGACTGGTTGGTGGTCAGATTGAATAGTCAAAGACAAAAGATAATGATATATTGGTTGCAGAGGATATGAGTTGGTCTTGAAGGATAAACCCTAAGAAGCTCATAAGGTATACGCAGGTTGTTGTGTAAAATGGCCGCATGCATACGTGGGTTGTAGTGAGCCAGGGCACGTACATACGTTGGCTGCACTACTGACAAGTCGCGTACTTGTTGACAGATTGATATCTATTGAGGATTGTTGCCTCATCTCATTTGGTGCTAAAGGTGTAATATGAGTCTTTCATTATAGAGATGATGCTCTTGTAGAGTTGTACTCTATTCAGTTGTTGTTAGAAAACCCCCAGATTGTTGTCCATAATGAAAAGAAAAATTGTGCATACAAATTGTGTTCTTTGTGTTACTTATGGTGATGACTTGTTGATGATATATTTATGATATATGTTGTTTATATGTGTTCACATCTAAATGGTTATAAATGAAAACAATAAGTAATGAGTAAAAGTTGAATGCTAACTAATGAGTTTTGTGTAAGAGGGAAGTTTTGGGAAAAAGAGCCCCACACTCATTCACCCCCCCTCTAAGTGTGGTAGGTGTGTCCAACATAAGGTACCTCATCACATGTTTTGCAACCACTAGGTGAACATGTCACGAAAAAATAGATATCTGGTCTGGTGTTCATCAGGTACATTAGCGATCCAATGATCTATCTGTACAACGTGGAATCAATCAATTCTGAAGAAGTGTCGACTAGTAGCTTCAACTTCATTTCCATGTGTGTATTCATGGACTTGCACTCCAACATGTCAAATCTCTTTAGGATTTCAACTACATAATTCCCTTGGTTAAGGAATATTCTCTCTGGGCTCCACCATACCTCAAGACCTAAGAATTAATGCATTAGGCCAAGGTCTTTCATCTCAAATTATGAAGCGAGCTTCTTCTTACATTTGGTGATGAGCATTTCTTCTCTAGTTAAGAATAATTCATCCACATACAACAACAATATCACTGGCTCATCATTCATAGCCTTGAATTAGAGTTTAGAATCTTCTTTACTCTTGGTAAATCCCAAGATCATCAGAAAACTGTCTATCCTGCCATACCAAGCTCTAGGATCTTGCTTCAACCTGTACAAAGCCTTCTTCAATTTGCAGACATGAGTCTTCCTGTCTTCAACTTTAGATCCTTGAGGTTGTTCTATATACACTTCCTCTTTGATGACACCATTTAGGACAACTGTCTTTACGTCCATCTGGTGTAACTTCCACTTCATCTTAGCTACAAGGGCTATGATGGTTATGATCGAAGTTTATATGGCTATAGGAGTATATGTCTCTTCATAGTCAATGCCTTCTTTTTGAGAAAAGCCACAAGTGAAAAACCTTGATTTATACTTCTCAATACTTCCATCAACAACAATTTTTATTTTGAAGAGCCATTTGGAAGATACCACATCCTTTCTCTTCGGCATGGGAACTATTTCCCATACATAATTATTTATTATGGATTGGTATTCTTCTGTCATGGCATATGCCCAATATTTCTTTTGAATGGATTCTTCAAAGAAGGTAGGATCCTTATCTAGGAGATCACACATCAAAGCCATATAACTGGAGAATGGATTAGGTCTCTTCACCTATCTCATGGTTCCTTCGGGAACACCATACTTCTCTCCATATTGAATAAGCTCCCTGGCCCAAGCATTATTTCTTTTATGGGAGATCATCATCTGGGGAGGTTCTTGAAATTCTACACATCATGATCTTCTAGAATTTCCTCATCAGGGGAATCTATGAATTCCTTCACTATTTCTACAACTCTGGGAACCTCCCTCACTGATTTTGCAACTCTGGGAGCTATAGGTTCCTCTTCATATACTTCTTCAAGATGGAATCTTCTTGATTTCTTGAGTGTTGCATCTTCATCAAAGGTCAGATCCCTGTTGATCTCAATGTGATGGTGACCTGGTGTTGGTCTCCAGTTTTGATTAAGTTTTTCCCTATATTATATCACAAAGACCTCCATTTCTATACCCAGTACCACTCCCTTTTGGCCTTGTTTTGACATAATTGACATCTCTTTACCACTCAATGGGGCTACTCAAGGTATATTTACGTTTCAAGTTATTTTTATGTATTTTGATGCTTTAAATTAACATTGGAACTAATGTGGCTTGGGTTAGGTACTATTTCTATTTTTGGAACAGGATTTGCTAGTACCAGGTACCAGCTCGCACTCTGTGGAGATACCAACGAAGCTGCTAAAGATTCGCGTGTTATGGCCAGAGTGGGAGACAGTGAGATTTACATGACAGATGGATTCATCAATCGTATAATGATTGAGGGCACAATTATAGAACTGAGTCGTTAATACTTCACGATTCACACTTCGTGACACTACGTGTCACGAAGATGTGAAGACCATTTTTCTAATTGATCTCGAGTTATTTTCGGATCTTGGATCCATTTGAATTAATGTATTTTTGCTTTAAACTGTTATTGAGGAGGATTTATATAAACACAAGATCACTCCTAAGGAACGTTAGGTTATGTTATGTTATGATACACATTGCTGAATACAATTTGCTGTTGCGTTATGTTATTTTACTGTCATCTGATTTGATTTCGTTTTCTGAGTAAATGGAGCATGAAGTATACATCGTGTTTGCGTAAGATGATTGAGTAGTTTTGGTTGTTCCTTTCAGCGTTTGTACCTTTTGGTTGGGCCCACCAAACAGGTTCAAGTCGTTGCTTTTCCCATGTCTTAGATTTAGTTTATTTCAGTGCTTTAGTATTTACATGCATGTTAGTTTAGAGTTTGAGAATTAATTTGTTCAGGTTCTTGCTTAAGTAATCTCCAACGGTATCGTTTCCTGACATTTTATCCTTTATGTTGCTGAGTATTGAACGCATGGTTGATTCCTGTAGGATTTGAAGTGTGAATTAGAATAACTCTATTTCCAATTTTCAATCTGAACGTAACTTAGAGTTTGAATGTACTTTGTTCTGATTAAGATAGTTAGTTACTCTGCTTTGTTAGATGGCTAGGCTACTCTTCTTAGTTAGGATAGTTAAGTTGAAATTATATTAGAGGAAGCTTCCGGTACCAGTAGGGTAAGTAGGATATTTCTTTGTTTTTCCTATAGACAGATTTAGATTTATTTTCGATATTTAGATTAAAAGAGTTTTAGGAAATAATATTTCTGTTATGGCTTAGATAGAGACAGTGATGATAGATGATTAAAGGTAATGGTAGATAGTTTTGTGAAATTGCATTAGAGTAGAAATAGAAGCATTTTCACTTAGGCATAGGACTGTTTTCTGTTGATGAATTACATAGGAAATGATACGTTTCAAGGTAGTCATTAGGATTCAGTTTTTAAGAGTGAGTTTATGTTTCCTTCTAAGAATAGTCTTTAAATAGGAATTAGCTTACCTGCACATACAGTGTAGCAGCTCTAAGTTTACTTGCCCTGGTTTGACAATTCAGTGTTTCAGGTCATTAAAATATTTAATATCGCAGCTTGACATTTTTGGCGCCGTTGCCGGGGAGCTGTTTAAAAGGTAAGTTAGATAGTTGTCTTGATTAGCTTTAGAATGCACTTAGTTTGATGTGGTATGATTATTAGGTTGATAATAAGAGGAGCTGTGGAAACAAGGAGTGAAAACCGACATATCAGTTATCACAGGTACTCTAAAACTTAATCTTAGTTTCTTTTCTTCCAATTAGTATGATTTCATGAGAAATAGAGATTCTAGAGGTAGATTTAGGAGAAATATAGAACCACAAAAAGGAGAAACCTCCACCCAAAAAGTGATAGAAACTGAGACTGAAATTCTGGCTGAGGAAACCATAGAACAAAACCTAGAACCAGGAAACACCATACATCAGCAAACTCAAAATCCTGGTGATCCAGCCCTGGATGACACAGTTGATCCAGAGAAAATACAAGCTCTTCTCAGGAACCCTAACTCTGTAGTTTCACAGATAACAACTACAAATGTGGGATCAAAGGCCATAGGATCCTCGAAAGGACCAATAGGAGATAACACCTCTGATAAAAAGAATCCAGAAAGGTGGGATTTCACACCCTCACCAAAGAAAGATCGGATTGCATATACAATTCTTGGTAATCCTTTTACCATGGGAGAAAGAGGGAGAGACCTACATGGGGAACTTCATATTGAAAATGAAGGTGAGGAACAAGCAGAGAATGAGTTAACATCAGAAACCACCTTTGGATTTCCTATTTTGGATTTAGTCCAGAATGTCAATATGAAAAATATCCCACTTTTAGCACTACCAACCTTCCATGGGAAAAATAGTGAGGACCCAGATGTCTTTCTTTTCGAGTTTGACATCCTGTGCAGGAGTTATAACTATCTCCAGGATGCACATAAATTGAAATTATTTCCTACCACCCTAAAAGATTTTGCACTACATTGGTTCATGAGTTTAGGAGAATACATCATTAGATCTTGGGAAGATATGAAGGAATTTTTTTTAAAGAAGTACCAAGACTATTGCAAAACCAAGGATTCTCAGAATGACATCTTCAAAATGAAACAACAAGATGAAGAAAGCCTTGAGGATTTTCTAGAAAGATTTACCTATACCCTTCAAAACTCTAAATATAATGATCTCCAGGATGAAGCAATCAAGACTCTTTTCTTAAAAGGAGTTTTGGAGGAATATATTGATACCCTTAATTTAATGGCTTTAGGAGACATTTATCAAAAAAACTTTGACGAAATTAGTGAACTCTGTAGAACTTACTCAAGAAGTAAAGGGAAAACTGCAAAAAGTGTGAGAGAACCGGTCAACAAAAATACCAAAACATCCACATCTTGTGGAGTTACTAAAGTCGAATTAGGAAACCTTTTGGAAAATTTTAAAACAGACCTTCTAGGAACAATTGGCTCTCAATTAGACACTTTTAAGATTAAGAGAAAGCAGGAAGAGGAAAACCTTGTCCTAAGTATATTTTTCCCAAAATGCAGAAAAAGGCATCCTTTACGAGAATGTCCTTTGGATAATGTTCCTGTATGTGCAATATGTACTGAAAATCATAAAACAGAATATTTCCCATCCTTACCTGGATTGCAAGAAATATTTAAGGGAGGGGAAGCTCTAGGGACTCCATCTACACCTAAGAGGCCTTGGCAACCTAGAAATCCAAATACAAATGCATATCAAGAACCATCCCCACAATCTTCCAGCTATTATCCACCCTTCTCTCAACAACAACAACACCCATAAAACTGGCCAAATTGGCCTTCAAAAAATGCCCCTGCTCAACCGTGGTACCAGGGATGGAGGGATCCGAACTTTGGAAATAACCAACAGCAGCATGCAGTACCAATGCCCCAGAATCCATACACGCAGTATCCTCCAAATATGCAACAACTATTGCCTAGTTTTACTCCACCTCCATTAACACCCATTCCACAAAATCCTCAGCAGCCTCAGAATCCACCACGTCCTACCATTTTTCCCACTCAACCCATTCCAAATCCTAAACACAGACCACCTCTACCACTCCATAATGCTGATTTCCAGAATTATCCAGCTTACAAGATAAACTCTATTTCTATACAAGAAGTACAGCTGAGATCTGAAATTTTTTTAAATAAAATTCAGCCCACAACAAAAACAACACCAAAGGTAATTATCAAAGAACATGAAGATGAGCCTATAGATAATTTATCAAATAAGACACCCCTGAAATATGTTATCATTCCAAAACAGAAAGAAACTGAATCACATCACAACACACAAAATCAGGTTCCTAAAACACCTCCTTTTCCTGAAAGGTTGCTCATTGAAAAACCAATTGTACAATCTAAGTTTGACATCATGACTGAACTGAGAAATGTTTGTGTTAAGATTCAATTATTACAAGCCATAAAATATGTCCCCATATATGCCAAAACCATCAAAGAACTTTGCATTAAGAAACCAGGTCAAAAACAGAAAGATCCACCCACAATACATCTAGTTGGACAGTTATCAAATTATATTTCTGAAACACCTAAAATTGTAAAGTATGCCAACCAAGGGAACCCAATAGTTTCAGTGACTATCAACAATGTGTCTATTGGTAATTATTTAGTCGATATAGGTGCATCTATTAATATAATGACCAGAAACACAGTGGATCTGTTACAATTAAATCAATTCCTTCGCCCTACTCCTACAGTTCTTGAACTGGCTGATAGAACCACTATAAAACCTGCTGGAGTTCTTGATGACATCCTTGTGACTTTAGCTTCATGGGAATATCCTGTTGACTTCATGATTATTCATTCAAAGGACCCCACAAAAGGCCATCCAATCATTTTAGGGAGACCTTGGTTGGCCACAACCAACGCTTTCATAGGATGTTGTGGGGGGGACATGTTTATCTCAAATGGTATTTCTTCACAGAAACTTACTCTGTTTCAACCTGCCCGACCAGTTACAGAATAATTATGTTGGTTGAAGTGTCCATATTATGAGAATGATGATGAGGAATCTCTATTCTGTGTTGATGAAGTCCATGCATTGCAAGAACCTACAGAGGATGACATTTTAAGTCAATTCCTTTCTGTGACAGAAAATGTTGAGTTCCCACAAACCTATCTTCAATATGATCAGATTTTCAGAGAGGA